>JASPKZ010007564.1:600000-797330 GCA_030220185.1 Diploptera punctata
CATACAGTACTTGGTCTACTGCGATGGGCGGGACATGTGGCACGAATGGGGAATGATGGACGTACATGGAAGCTTCTTGTAGGAAAACCGGAGGGAAAACGCCCAGTTTGTAAACCAAAAATGAGGTGGGAGAATAACATTAACCATGATTTGAGGGAATTAGATTATAGAGGGAATGATTGAAAAACATTAGCTCAGGATAGGGATGTATGCAGAGCTTATGTCCGGCAGCCATGAACCTATGGGTTTGATCGTGCCAGTGAGTTAGTTAGGATTTGGTCTATGTGTGTTTTGATTCATCCAATATAATGTTATTGTGACATTTACATATACTGGAATTCATTATCTTTATGCAAGGTAAATAGAAGTCATCCAAACTGTACCTACTCTAAATTTTGTCAGTGGTATATTCGATGGAAGCATGTTACTACGGTTACTATGTTTTGTTTTTTGTTTCTGTTTAGATTTCGTAATTAAATGTCATTGGATAAATTAATCGATCGTGTTTTATATAAGCCCAGTATTGATTTATTGAAATAAAGTATCAAACTACAGGCTTGGGAGGCCCTTGGGGTAGATGGATGTTGAGACTTCCACATTTCTAGACAATCGCCAAGGGATGTCTTACTGGGTTCAGTCCTGCATGACGGCCGCCTTTGCCCCACAACATGCGACTGGTATTCATTTAAATTAAGAGCTGAGTAGACCATAGGGCTAAGATGCCGCCAGAAGGTTTGGTCCAGCTAAAAACCTGACCCCATTGAGACTCAAACTCATGACCTTCCGGCTTGTTAGCGTGACTTATCAAACAACTACACTTCAACGTGAGCCATTAGAATTGCTTCAAATCATGAAGATGATATTTTATATTGAGTCACAATTAATGAAAAATTAATTAAAATTGAAATACAGTGAAACTCATGATTTCTGGGCTACAAAAATGTCGTCTTGTCTCATTTGTGTGCTGGTATGTATACCCATACATTATACAGGGCTTGTGTATATAAATATATGTAAAAAGTTAAAAAAATAGTAGCTTCATAATATTTTTTGTGTTCTAATTTACATATTTTTATTATGATTTCATATTTTACTATAATTTTCTTCATATAATTCCTCGCTCTATTTATAACAATAAAACAAAATAAAGTATTTCAATCAGTTTTGCTAGTTGACAAATTTAAATGCTGATTGTAACACAATTATTGTAAATATATTTTTGTAGCGTCAAATCATTAAGTTTTGTTTAGTTTTGTAATGAGATAAATATTGATGTTATAAACTTATTATCCATGTCCATACAATTTCTATTGTTTACCCTTGCTTGTTTACTTGTAAAATTAAATTTGCCATGTTGGTTAAAGTTGCGTCCATTTACATGATTCTGTAATGTTCTGTTTTCCTGCCTTTCTGAAAATCACGAAGAACTGAAATGAGACATAGCATGAAATAAAAAAATATTGAATGAACAAGCAATAATCTATTGGAGTACTCGTTATGAGTCACCGTGTGACAAAAAGCCATATATAGAGTGGGTGCTCCAGTTTCCACAGTTTGCGAGAGAGTATGGTTCAAGATGGGATTCACTTTCTCCATCAATTCTCTACCTTCCCCCTCGAACCAAATTTATAGAATTGCCTTAAGAAGTGTCTCCTTTTCTATCGATTGTCCTACTAAAAATTGAAATTAGTTTACTGAACACTTCCTTAATTTCTAGGCTGATTTTTATTTATTTTTATTAACAAGATCTACATTGTGTATCGTGTATTTAAATACAGCTAAATAATTATTAATGTTATATACCACATAATATGACTCTGGTTAATTCAATTAGATAAAGTCAAGTATTACTGAACTATATCAGGAAATTGGAATAGAATGGAAATCGTTCAGGCTGGAACAAATAATGCAACTAGAAATCAAAATGGGGATACGATAGCAGATTATATGAGTAATGTGCAGTTCTGGCTTCTTTAGTATCACACACCCAAGTAAACTGTTCACGGGCGGAGCGGAAGAGTTTTAGCGCTAGTGTCGCCGATCTACTAAATCTGTGGAAGGGATGTAGGAGAAAACTGTACATCCGATCACGTATTGAAATTTTTCAACTTCAAATGTGGGGGGGGGAAATCTCTAAACATGTGTGAAAGATCTTAACATGGTTGTCAAATTAGTCATTTAAGCACGGAACGCTCAAGCGGTCGGATCATTTGAAATCACAGTATTTGTCGTCTCTCCATTACCAGCTTCACAATAAATTACAAGTGGCAACATGTAATGAGAAGGGCAAGGAAGGGACAGCTCAATCCTAAACGTAACCCCAAAAGTAACAGAGTTGTCAAGTTAGTCATTCTGCCACTGACCGCGTAGAACGACGGACCATTATAATTTTATAATACATAGTACTTGTCAGCTCTCTACTTGCCAATCAAACAACATAATACAAAGGACAGGAAGTGGCAACATAGTAAGGAAGAGAAAGAAAGACAGTTTGTCAGTTAACATATTTTCTGCCTGCACAAAACACTTGGATGGGTAATATGAGTAATGTGCAGTTCTGGCTTCTTTAGTAGCTTTTGAGGGGTCTGTGTGTATGGTGCGGTAAGAGGGGAGGACGAGTTGCAGGTACTGCCAGTAACTACCCTCAGTTTAGAAAATATAGTAGCTACTACATGTTGAGATTTGTTATTTGCTAGTTGTATGTTAGTGAATATTTTTGTTGTATAATAAGCATGATACCTTCAAGAGAAATACACCAACAAAATTTGTTACCGAACATTAAATGTTGAGGAAAATATAAAGTGGAAATATCAGTGGAAACAGAAATTGTTAGTAACATAATAATATATCCAGTCGCCATTTTATGTAATCTGTATGGATAAAATGGCATTTAACTTGTCCCGCGCCGTAGCAGAGTGGTTTAAGGCATGATGACTTGGCACAGAGCTATGTGGGACTTGTGCTGGTTCGAGTCATCATGGGCGAATTATCTCATCGAATTTCGGCTAGAATGGGACCGATGCCCACCCAGCATTTTGGGGAATTCACTAAGTAGCTGCTCTAAATTCTAACAAATATATTAGTAAGCAGACTTACTCCCTATATTGATGACATTCTAGGAGATCAGCAATGTGGATTTAGAAGAAACAGGTCTACAACAGATCAGATTTTTAGTATAAGACAGATTTTAGAAAAGAAATGGGAATATAATGGTACTGTACATCAACTATACGTAGACTTAAAAAATGCATACGATTCAATTAAGAGCGAGAAGTTATATAGTAGCCTGCTGGAGTTTGGAATTCCTAAAAAGTTAGTTAGACTTATACGAATGTATGGCGAAATTAAACCTCATAGTGATTAATTCCTATAAAAGTTAAATTATACGAATGAGTCTAAATGACACAAAAAGAGTAGGGTGCGTGTAGGCACACAGTTTTCGGACACTTTTGAAATCCACAATGGATTCAAGCAAGGAGATGCACTATCTCCTCTACTACTTAATTTTGTACTAGAGCATGCCATCAAATCTTTAGAGAATGAGGAAGGCTTACAACTCTATGGTATTAATAAGCTGTTAGTTTATGCTGATGATGTAGTACTATTGGCCGATAGCGAGGAGATACTAAAGGACAATACGCACACACTATTGAGTAACACTAAGAAATTAGGACTGGAAGTAAATATCAATGAAACTAAATATATGGTCACATGTAGAAATACATTATATAATGGAAATTCACAGCTAATGACCAATGAGGAAAATTTCGAGGAAGTGACTGAATTCAAATACCTAGGAACAATAGTCACAAATAGGAATGAGATGCACAAAGAAATTAAACATAGGCTGAATTCTGGAAATGCGTGCTATTATGAATTGCAAAGACTCTTGAAGTCCCAACTCCTTTCAAAAAACGTTAAACTGAAAATATATAAAACTATTATTCTACCAGTTATATTATATGGATGCGAAACATGGACTCTTACTTTAAGGGAGGAAAGGAGATTACAAGTATTTGAGAATAAAGTTCTTGGGAAAATTTTTGGATCAAAGAGAGACGTACAGACAGGTGAATGGAGAAGACTACATAACAATGAACTACATGGTCTTTATAGGAATCCAGATATAATAAGAACAGTTAAGTCTCGTAGACTGCGATGGGCAGGACATGTTGCACGTATGGGGAATGAAAGACGTGCATGGAAGCTTCTTGTAGGAAAGCCAGAGGGAAAAACGCCCAATTGGTAGACCAAGAATGAGGTGGGAGAATAACATTAACTATGATTTGAGGGAAGTAGATTATACAGGGAATGATTGGAAAGCTTTGGCTCAGGACAGGGATGTATGGAGAGCGTATGTCCGCGCGGTCATGAACCTACGGGTTCGATAGTGCCAGTGAGCAAGTAAGTATGTAGCTGCTCTAGGTTGTGAAAACTAGCTGTAACGGCTGAGGACCGGTTATTCTGGCCATAGATCACACTTATATTGGTTATATGGAAATCAATGCGAGACAAACAGCCGTCTGGTAGCCTAAGGGCCTTCTTGGCCCTTTCAACTAAAGAATTAAGTTTAGTGTATCTATTGAAAATTTGGTTTAATTTTTATATATATATATATATATATATATATATTTGTATTCTGTGTTATTGAGCAAGTCAGACGGGGCAGATACACTAATAATAAATATTAGGTAAATACAATCAGAGATATAATATTTTCATCCCTATGTGGCACGAATGAGGAATGAAAGAGGGACATCAAAAACCCCTTATAGGAAAACCAGAGGGAAGAGCCCAATACGCAGGCCAAGAATGAGTTGGGAGAATATTAACCATGATTTGAGAGAGGTAGATTATACAGGGAATGATTGGAAAACATTAGCTTAGTATAGGGACGTATGGAGAGCTTATGTCCGCGCGGCCATGAACAAATGGGTTAATTATTTTTATATTTATTCACAGCTGACTCCCCTTAAACTTACGTTATGAATAACGGATTGTGCCTCTATTTTATTTATTTTACCTGATGGAGTTAAGACCGTAAGGTCTTCTCTTCCACTTCACCAGGTTTAAATTAAGCATATAATAACAATTATGAATTATCTACGTGTTGATTAATAATACATAATAGGCATAAGCTACATAATATAGAGCTGACAAGGAACCCAAAACTAAGTAAATTCAACTTTGAAGCCTCAAAGCGTCCAAATCACGCTTTTCGAGGAAGAATTCCCTTTCATAAAATTATCGGCTCTTGACCTTAATCACACGCTGTGCATTGAAAAGCTCTCTGTATACATATTATAATTTTACTTTTATGTGCTTGTGCAGGTTAGACATGGAGAAAGAAGTATTTAAATCTCCTGAAGGTGAAACGTCAAAAGAAGAACCTGAAGAACAACCCAAAGAACGCCCCGAAGAACAACCCAAAGAACAATTCAAAGAACAATCCAAAGAACAACCCAAAGAACAACCCAAAGAACAATCCAAAGAACAATCCAAAGATCAACCCAAAGAACAACCCAAAGAACAACCCAAAGAACAATCCAAAGAACAACCCAAAGAACAATCCAAAGAACAACCCAAAGAACAACCCAAAGAACAACCCAAAGAACAACCCAAAGAACAATCCAAAGAACAACCCAAAGAACAACCCAAAGAACAATCCAAAGAACAATCCAAAGAACAATCCAAAGAAAAATCCAAAGAAAAATCCAAAGAACAACCCAAAGAACAACCCAAAGAACAACCCAAAGAACAACCCAAAGAACAACCCAAAGAACAATCCAAAGAACAACCCAAAGAACAACCCAAAGAACAACCCAAAGAACAACCCAAAGAACAACCCAAAGAACAATCCAAAGAACAATCCAAAGAAAAATCCAAAGAACAACCCAAAGAACAATCCAAAGAACAACCCAAAGAACAACCCGAAGAACAACCCGGAGAAAAACCTGAACAACAACCTAAAGAACAATCTAAAGAACAATCTAAGGAACAATCTAAAGGACAATCTAAAGAACAATCTAAGGAACAATCTAAAGAACAATCTAAAGGACAATCTAAAGAACCATCTAAAGAACAACCCAAAGAACAACCCGGAGAAAAACCTGAACAACAACTTAAAGGACAATCTAAAGAACAATCTAAAGGACAATCTAAAGAACAATCTAAAGAACAATCTAAAGAACAATCTAAAGAACAATCTAAGGAACAATCTAAGGAACAATCTAAAGGACAATCTAAAGAACAATCTAAAGAACAACCCAAAGAACAATCCACAGAAGAACCTACAGAACAACCTAAAGTATATCCGAAACCTTGGGAACCAAATTATTTTTACCCCGGGGAGAGGAGAAGTCTGAAAGCTAATGAAAGTCTTGTAAAATTGGCTGATGATACAGCGCAGGTTGTGCGGGAAAACCGTGCGTATGTCTATATGATCAAGGAAGAATGTCGGTCTATTAGAGAAAGACACAATAAACAAATGGACGATTTATATGATGACTTTAAAAACAGTCGTCGCTTTTAATATTTTGATAGATCAGAACGAGTTTTATTGCGTTTTATTAAACTCAATTTTTATAATATTGAAAAAAAAAAGTTTATTGTGAATAGTACGTATTTAAAAAAAACGCGTTTCTCTCTGGTGTAGAAGTTATTGATATTTATAAGAAAGTATTAAAACTTCTTTTTAATTTTTGAAGAAAAATAAGATCTTATGAAATACGCTTACATAGGCTCATTTTAATAATTATGCTATAGCCAAAATTTTCATTTTATTTGTTGATAAAAGTAAATAATTGAGGGGAGAGATCATTTTAAAAAAATACTTTTTAATACTATGTTGTTTGTGTTCTCCTTATGTGATTAATCTTTCCATTCTTTATGCCTGAATAATAGGACTATATAAAATCCTCTCTTTGAGTAAGACAAATCAACAAGCTTCTGTAGGATTTATCCAGACTCCGGAATTTAATCGCAGTGCCATCGCGAATCATATAAATTCATATAGAAGTATTTTCTAAATATCATAAATAACACTGCAAATTATTAACATTATTAACCATTAAATATATTTAATAAATTATTATACAGTGTTAGGCCCTATGCATATAAATGTTACGACTATTGTTTCTGAGACTACAAGGATCGTATAAAAGTTTTCTCATTATCATGATCAGAAGGACAATATTTGTTATAGACATATTTTTTAAATTTTAATTCTTGTTTCCAGTATTTTAAAAAATCTTCTATTAAAAAAAATAATACTGAACCTTTGAGTTGTTACTTACACAACATAATTCTACAGGCTCTGTTTCGACGTGGTATTAATAACTCGTGTTACGAAATAAACACTGTGGTTCTGAATTTTAATAAATGTTAATATTTTTATAAAGCACAGATTTAGGCTGTGAACCGTTATATAAATTTTTATAACATTTTATACTATTTTATAACATGGAATTTATTCGGTATATATGGCCATTCTTTGACTGAAACTATTATTAATTATAACTTATTTAGAAAAATTGTATTCGTAGTTTTAAATTTTAACCTATTATTAGGCCTGCATGATTGTATTCGTAGTTTTAAATTTTAACCTATTATTAGGCCTGCATGTGAAAAAAAATCTCTACAAATTATATTAAGGTGCAGCAATTGCTTTGTAATTTTAAAACTGGTAATAATTGTAAAATAATTATTGAAATTGTTCTGTTATTTATTGATATGCCTTACTGCACGAATAAAATAAATCCTTTCAAGAATCTCGAATAAAAATAAACGATTTCATTTTATTCTTTTTTTTTTCTTTAGTATTGTGACCTATGAGTCTAGCCTAAACTCATCTAATGATAGATGCCCTATCATTCCGATCTTTTAACTTTTTTTAATTCCCAGCTGCTGAAGATCTTCTTTCCGTCTATGCCTTACAATTAGTCCGGAATTTTAATTTTGCTTACTGCACGAATAAAATAAATCCTTTCAAGAATCTCGAATAAAAATAAACGATTTCATTTTATTCTTTTTTTTTTCTTTAGTATTGTGACCTATGAGTCTAGCCTAAACTCATCTAATGATAGATGCCCTATCATTCCGATCTTTTAACTTTTTTTAATTCCCAGCTGCTGAAGATCTTCTTTCCGTCTATGCCTTACAATTAGTCCGGAATTTTAATTTTGCTTCTTGACTAAAAAACATTTTTACGAGGTAAAATTTGGAGGAACTCTCTTTATCTCTATTCGTTCTCGACCTAGACGGTAAGAGAAGAGAACATATTTAATTTAGCATAAGTATTATACCATTTATTAGAAATGGCGGAAAATAATGGACTTGTTTTTCATGTGCCATTTTTTAAATTCATTTTCCGAGTGATTGATTAGGCGATTAAGTTATATATATTTTTTAATATTTTGTTTCTGTGATTTAATTAATAACACTCCTTACCTGATGTAATTAACACGTAAAATGGTTTATAATTATCTTTAAAATAATATTACCGTTAACTTTACACAGTGAATTTTAAGAAAAAACTGAATGTGTGCCAAATCTCAGCGCGTATTCAGTTAGGCCTACATATAAGTTTAATAATACGTACTGTAGGCCTATTTCATAAATTTTAATTTGTTCAACCTTAATAAAAACTTTTATAAATAACCAATGCCCGGCGTCCGCTGCTAGGCCTAAATAAATGAAATATGATTTTTAAATTTTCGTTTTAGGTCTACTCCTACACCTAATGTTTTTAGAGCATATTAGCAGCTCAACACACGCCATACCTGAAAATATGTATAGGCCTCTACACAAAGTTATACATTGCTACGAACCAAACATGGCGATTTGCTAGTCAACTATTTTCGAATTTCAGGTAAACCCCCACTTATAATAATCAGATTTCACTGATTTTTGAATAATATATATCTCGGTTTATTTTAATAGCATATGCTGAGTTTCATTGTGACATATCGAAAATTGCGACCGCTAGAGCGACTTTTTAATTTTTGTTTCAGGCGAACTCCACCTAATGGTTTTAGAGCATAGTAGATAGCGGCTAAATACTTTTATTACCGGTACTTGAAAACGTGTGCACAAATTTTCATGAATATTGGTGGAGGGATTTAGAAGTCTATAGGCCTACGTCACAAACATAGAGAGGCAGAATTTTTATATATAAAGAATTGTTCATTAAAATGAGGCCTAGAACGCGAGAATACAATGAGTGGGGATTGTAATGAAATTATGTACTAACGTTAAAAAAAATACAAAGGAGATATTAATATTGTAGAATATAATCCGCAGCCTGAGTTATATACAAAAACGTAACCTAAAAATTGCGATATAAACAAATTTCTTAAAGGTAAGTAAACAAATCAACATCTTCTCTCGGATAATAATAATAATAATAATAATAATAATAATAATAATAATAATAATAATAATAATAATAATAATAATAATTATAAATATAATTATTATTATAAATATAATAATTATTATAATAAATATAATAATAAGTATAATAATAATATGTTCACCGCTGTGGTCTCGAGGTAGCGTGCTGCCTTGTCACACAGCGGGCGCGGGTTCGATCCCCGGTCGGGACAGTTTTTCTGGGTGAGGTTTTTATCGGGGTTTTTCCTCACCTGTAAGACAAATGTCAGGAAAATTTTTAGGCTCAAACGGTCCCCAAAATCATATGGCCATCATCATCATAATCATTATCATTATCTTCATCATCCTTCAACGGTGTGGATAGCAACGGGAAGCTACCACACCTACAATTACCTAGCAAAGCTGCAAAGCGTATCATGAAAATGCTATGATTGCAGTGAAAGACGTGCTCTCGGGCAGAATTACTATGGATGGAATAATAATAATAATAATAATAATTATTATTATTATAAGTATAATAATTATTATTATTATATTCGTTTCGTTAAGATGTACGTCCATAATGTAAAAAAAAGTAATTGCCGTGATTCTGTAACTAACGATGTAGGACGTTGTAGTGAACGGTGTCAATATATATCGCAGTACAAGAAAAAAACATGTTGGTACCACGAAAATAGACATGCACGGGAAGATACTCTTATTTTATAGCAATCAATATCGTTTGTAACATGACCGTATAGTTCGTCCTGTGGTCCTTTTAACATGCATAATGCATCATTTTCCTAACAATAGTTAAATAACTAGATTGTTATTGATTTAACATTTGAATTTGTCATTGCCAAAGGACCCTTTGTCCAATTTTTTTGCAGTAATTGGTTAACTACATATTCACATCCTTACATATGTGCTTAAAGGACCATTTTAGTTTAATACATTATGGCCTTACTCCAGGATAGAGGCTCATCTAGCAGTGACCTTGTCAATGAGCTTGTATTGGAGATAGAACCTTTTAGCTATGTCCAATTCATTTGTATTTCCAAATTTATATTCGTACAACTTTCATGCAGTCATTTTATTATTAAATTTATGATGTAACTTTATACCAAACTAGCTAGTACCTGGCGTGCGCTGCTACTCATAAATAAAGGTCAATGTGTTTTTACCACCAGCCGTGCACTGTTCGGGAATCTGCTTATCCCGATATTCTTGGCATCAATGGAAGACAAAAATGGTTATTGAGAGTTATCCGTAAATGATAAACATATGCTGTCGCGAACTTTTTTGTAAAGTTTTTTGAGATGTTCAATTCTGTGTACATTAATTTGGTGTATTTGTTATGGTTTAGGCAGCGTAAGTCATTTAAGCGTCAAAATAGGGACTTCATTTCACGTTTTTCACTACAAAGGGTGATTTTTAGGGATGAAGGGGTTGAGTATTGGAACTCTCTTATAGCCTATATTCATCCCCGGAATCTCCTGAACATTTTTCAAAAAGCCCCATCGGATGAACAGTATGGCAGAGCACGCTTGTCCGGGAATCGACTTATCCCGATCTTCTTGGCATCAATGAAAAACAAAAATGGTTATTGTGAGTTATCCGTAGAGGATAAACATATGCTGTCGCGAACTTTTTTGTAGAGTTTTTTGAGATGTTCAATTCTGTGTACATTAATTTGGTGTATTTGTTATGGTTTAGGCAGCGTAAGCCATTTAAGTGTTAAAATAGGGACTTTATTTCACGTTTTTCACTACAAAGGGCGATTTTTAGGGGTGAAGGGGTTGAATATCACAACTCTCTTATAGCCTATGTTCATCCAGGAAATCTTCTGATCATCAAAATCGGATCAACGGTATGGCCGCGCATAGAATACAAACGAACAAACAAACAAACAAACATTTATTTTTATATATAAGATAACTCTTTTACTCTATCGAACCCGGTGTTTCATGGCTGCAAGAATATAGGGTCCCATACGTCAATTTTCTCATCTAATACTTTCCAATCAATCTCTGTATAATTTATGATACGGCTTTAAAATCAAAAATATATTTTGTGCTCGGTTTAACATTTAGGTAGATAAGAAAGTATTTTATTGGTCTTTAAAGATCTTGCGATATATGCTTTCTTACTCAGCAGATCATCGCACGTAGGTTTGACATTAGATAATACATGATATAGTGCAATCTTCATAATCAATTAGAAATTACTCTACTATTGTAAGCAAACTATTACTTCATGACCAACTAACTCCCTTAATTTTGAACTACTAGATCAGAAGGATGCCTCTTAGTGTAAACCTTACTAATTATTTTAATACAAAGTTCCTAGTGAAAGTGTATACATTGCATTAATCTAAAAAGTGTTGTTTGAGAAGTCTAAACAAAGATAGGCTACCGTGACTAAATTATGCAGTCTCCTGTGATTTATTCCGCTTGGCGTGAGCAGTGGCATGCAATGGTCATTCTCTAACAATAATGTTCTTAGAATCACTGTGTAAAATTTAATATTTTATCAGGTTGAAGCCCTCTAACACATATGGGATTACATATGAATTATTTTGGTGGATTTTTAAAAATACATTTAACAAATTAAGTTATTTATTTATTTAATAAGAATATTTTTTTTATCTAATACAATCAGGTTGTCTTTTATGACATTTCTGACTTTCTCCCCTAGCATTGGCAAAATTGTAATCAATTTTTTAGGTTGGGGCACCTGGAAGGCGGAGTTACGTTACCCTGATGGTATGATGGCCGATAAATGATAATGAAGAATTCCAGACCTCGGGCAACCAAAGAAATAATTCCCTTTAAGGAAAAAATCCTATGGTTTGACCAGGAATCGAACCCGGGACCTCATGAACAGTAGTCAGGAACGCTGACCACTAGCCCATGAGACTGGTCATAAGAATACATTTTATTCACAAATAAATGTTGTACACAGTATTGAACAAATGATCATGCTCGGGTGCAGTTCTGTTGCAGAATATATACATTACATCATCAGCATCAAGGATTAGACCTGCTGGTCTTTTCCGATCTCACGTTAGAATTGATTTATCCATCTTTTACTGGGTCTTCCAACATATCTTCGTCCTAGTGGTTTTACAAAGTTTTAATTAATGTGAGAGAGAAAACGAAATATATAAATTTAGGAGCCAGATTCAAGACATAAAATAAATTCTGGCACATAAAAAATGGGGCACGCCGTAACGTAGTGGTTAAGGCAGTGCGCTAAAAAACCGAAAGGTTGAGGGTTCGAGTCCCGGTGGGATCACGGTTTTTAAACTGACCCAAACCTTCTGGTGGCACCATGGCCCTGGGGGTCGACTCAGCCTCTAACGGAAATGAGTACCAGACGCTTGTTCTGGGGGTAAAGGCGGCTATCACGCAGGGCTGACAACCCGGCTGACATCAAGTGCCGATTGTCTAGAAAAAGTGGGAGCCTTAACCCCCTACTACCCCAAGGGTCTACAGTTGGCGTGTAATGGGATCACTTTACATAAAAATTAATTAAATAAATTTATTAAAATTGAATTTTCTAACTATCGAGAATCATCATATGACTGAAGGCAAGTAATTGGTCTCTTAAACCAATCAATAATAAATTAGCACTTGCTTCTGATGAGAAAGTAGAAATAAAAAATGTAAATCCCATAAATATTAATGATATTGAATCAAATAAGACATTTATTACAATACTATTTGAATTAATTGTCACAAAAGGGAAATAAAATAGACGAAACAATATTAAACTCCATGGCGCGACAGGCCTAGAAGGCCCTTAGCCTTCCAACCGGCTGCTAGCCTCACATCCACATGTGTTAATCACAGAGGTAGACGATCATCGACCCAGTGTATGGGTGACAAGTGATCAGCATGTCGGATCCCCCAGCCGTTATAGCTGGTCTTCTCAACCTGGAGTCGTTACTTATTATAGCTATCCAAATGCCTCACGATGCTAGGTGGGCACCGGTCCCATACTGGCCGAAATGTCATGAGAAAATTTCTTCCCTCATGGGTACTCGAACCAGCGCAAGTCCCGTAGCTCTGCGCCAAGTCATCTTGCCTTAACTACTCGGCTACGGCGCGGGACAGACAAAACAATATAGAATAGTTTAATATTAGACTGAATAAGGCAATTAAAGAATTAGGAAATGAAATTGACGTTTCATTTATATCATTAGCCTAAAAAAAAAAGTTGTCCCAGATTTCCCGGTATTGTTCAAATTTTTACTTTTTTTGCGCGATAGTGCATTGTGTCGTACTTACAGCAATGACGACCATGACTGAAAGTTCAACTTCCTACATTTCGGTATTGCCACCCTAAATAACTATACTGTAATGTCACATTTACACCCGCGTGCGGGAAGTAAAACCACTGCCCTCTATATATACTATGTACAATGTATAGGTCTATACAGAAAATATCCGAAAGGTAGTGTTAATATACATTATACGAAACAAATCACTGCATTTTAAATTAACTGAACTTTATTTGAAACAATATAAAGCAATAAATACGTACTTGCAGCCATATTATCAATAATTGGTCTCAAGTCCTCCTGTTGTTTCAACTAATGAACATTGCCCACACTGTTAACGTTAGTCAATTGTTTATAATGAACGAAAATATTTCTAACAAATATGTTATTATTTTACTATTATCTATTATTTTGAAAACGCCATCGCGCAAAAAATAATGTACTACGCATGTCTGTGAAGTGTTTTACAGAATCTCTGAAATTAAAAACCTCGCTATCGTTCGGTTTTTAAAAAATGTTCCTCGATTCTGTAAAAACCACTTCCCAACTTCGCATCGTAATAGATTATTGACGGTGGTGCAGGTTGTAATATCGTATATTACGCTATAGAATGCCTTAGATATATCAAGTAACCTATGGTTAAATTGTGCATAAAATATATATATATATATATATATATAAGTGACTAGAAGTCCCGGCCACGCGTTGCTGTGGCTAAGGTATACGTTAAAAATGTAAATTAAGTTGCTGTCTTTCAGCCAGATTACTTAAAACTAATACTTACACACGAAATTAATAATATTGAAAATAAAATAAACACTAAACATACTTAAATTATTAAATAATCAATATTTGTAATTCAATTGAAATTCGCGGTTGCAACAAAAAGCACAGCCATCTGGATCTCTCTCTGTTAAATAATAAACCAATTACCTTGCCAAATTACCTTACACCGCCATATGTTAGAATCGTATGGAACTCACAGATAATTACACCGCCATCTGTTAGAATCATATGGAATCACAGATAATTATAACTCTTTGTTAGATAATAAACAAATAATTTGCAATAAAAAATAATTCGACTGTAAATTTAGTTATAAACTACCCTAAGTATCAAGTTGGATCAAACTGCACACAGTGTGCAAAATTTTATTAAAATCGGTTCAGTAGTTTAGGATTCCATTGCGGACAAACAACGTGACACGTAATTTTTATATATTAAGATAAGTAGTAGCAGTTTGTGAATTTATTCACAATAGTTTTTTTTAAGTATCGTCATCTACGCGCATAAGGGGATGAGATACTGCTGTAAAGTGTGTTTTCTCGAGATATCAATTTACATTAAAATTTCAAAGGATGTTTAAGAATTATCTCCATGGCGCGACAGGCTTAGAAGGCACTTAGCCTACCAACTGGTAGCTTGCCACATATCCATATGTATCAATCTGAGATGGAGGTTCATCTAACCAGTATAGTGGTGATACGTGTTCAACGTGTCGGGAACCCCAGAGTTTCTAGCTGGTTTTCTTAACCTAGAACCGCTTCTTATAGTAGCTACCCAGCTTCCCTCGTGGACAAAGGTCATATACTGGCCGAAATTCCACGAGAAAATATCTTCTCCTATGGAAATTTGAACCAGCACAGGTCTCATATTTTTGCACCAAGACATGGTGCATTAAACCGCTTGGCTATGGCGCGGGACATTTTTGTTGTTGTTATTATTATTATTATTATTATTATTATTATTATTACACCATATTACGTTATTATTTTTGTTATTTTTATTATATTCATATGTAATTATGATGTAAAATTAAACACTAATTTATATTGCTAGAAAAAGGTCATATTTCATTTAATGATACCATAAGCAAAAAATCCCTAATAAATTACAATACAATTTTTCATAAATGACTAAAGTCAGTGGATTATTTCATGATAGTCAATGGGGACTGATGTAGAAGCACTTATACTGTAATAGCTTGACTTCTGCTCCGCGGCATTGGCTAATTTAGATCTGCAAACGTCATTGGAAATGTCTTTCCTTTCACTTGGAAAGCGTATGTAATATACCATTGATTATTCGGGATATATCATAGATAAAGAGTTAATTTTTACACTGTCTGTAAAATTCCCACGTTTCTGCTGTTATTGTTCCGGAGATATATTAATATTTTTAAAAAATAAGAACGGTATGTTGCAATATTTATATTTGCATGTCAGGTAGAAAAGGAGTCTTTAAACGAAGATCTGCTAGGGCCTATAAATTAAATTTTATTCCGAATTAGTTGAATAATGATAGGCCTAATAATAATAACTATCATTGGCGCGACAGACCTAGAAGGCCCTTGACATATTATCCGGCTGCTGGCCTCACATCCAATTGTGTTAATCACAGAGGTGGACGATCATACAGCCAGTATAAGGGTGACAGGTGGTTAGCATATTGGCTCCCCACCCGTTATAGCTGGTTTTCTTAAGATGGAGCAGCTACTTATTGTAACTACCCAAATTCCTCACGATGCTTGGTTGACACCGGTCCTATACTGGCTGAAATTCCATGAGAAAATTTCTTTCCCCCGTGGAGACTCGGAACAGCGCAAGTCCCGTATAGCACTGCGCCAAATACATCTTACCTTAACCACTCGGCTACGGCGCGGGGCCCAAATAATAATAATAGTAATAATAATATGCCTAATAATAATAATAATAACAACACTGGTCAACATGATTTTTATCTCATGAGTACCAATAGTTGTACGTATTGCAGTTTTTTTATCGTGTTTTCAAACATGTATTCGGAATTTCTCCATTACCCACAGTCTTTTTATTTCAATTTCAAGTAATGGATTTAAATAATTCTTTTTTTAATAAACGGGTTTTCTTCCATTTATTATCTTCGCGCAGTGAGCGATGAGCACGGGGAACACTTTCATCAGATTTCAGCTATGGAAAAGAGATATCAAGGCAAATGAAATCCTAATATGTTGACCGATTATTGTTGGACCATCAAGAGGGATGCCCCACAGGCGAAATATAGCAGAAAATCGTCATTTCTTACTTTCTAGGTGAGTCCGAATGTTCGAATAATGTGTAGTTACGAATGTAGAAAATATTAAAGTGTTTGAAATTATAAATGCCTGTCTCTCCGAAACCTTGCGTGATGGAGAAAAACCGATATCGTAGGTTGAATTCAGGAGAAAAAATACTATCAGAATCACATATTTTTCTTTCTGAGACAAAAAAAAAGTTTCTTTTTTGTTGCTCAGTGTAATTAGTTAGGCCTAATAATAATAATAATAATAATAATAATAATAATAATAATGATGATGATGATAACAATAATGACAATAATAATTATAACAATAATAATAATAATAATAATAATAATAATAATAATAATAATAATAATAATAATAATAATAATAATAATGTAGTACTATTGGTCGATAGCGAGGAGATATTAAAGGACAATACGCACACACTATTGAGTAACACTAAGAAATTAGGACTGAAAGTAAATATCAATAAAACTAAATATATGGTCACACATAGAAATACATTATATGATGGAAATGGACAGCTAATGACAAATGAGGGAAATTTTGAGGAGGTGGCTGAATTCAAATATCTATGAACAATAATCACAAATAGGAATGAGATGCACAAAGAAATTAAACATAGGCTCAATTCAGGAAATGCGTGCTATTATGCATTGCAGAGGCCCTTGATGTCCTATCTCCTTTCAAAAAACGTTAAACTGAAAATATATAAAACTATTATTCTACCAGTTAGGCCTATATTATATGGGTGCGAAACATGGACTCTTACTTTAAGGGAGGAAAGGAGATTACAAGTATTTGAGAATAAAGTACTTAGGAAAATTTTTGGACCAAAGAGAGATGAACAGATAGGTGAATGGAGAAGACAACAAAACAATGAACTACATGGTCTTTACAGGAAGCCAGATATAATAAGAACAGTTAAATCTCGTAGACTGCGATAGGCAGGACATGTTGTACGTATGGGGAATGAAAGACTTGACATGGAAGCTTCTTGTAGGAAAGCCAGAGGGAAAACGCCCAGTTGGTAGACCAAAAATGAGGTGGGAGAATAACATTAACTATGTTTTGAGGGATGTAGATTATAGAGGGAATGATTGGAAAGCGTTAGCTCAGGATAGGGATGTATGGAGAGCTTATGTCCGCGCGGCCATGAACCTACGGGTTTGATAGTGCAGTGAGTAAGTAGGCCTAGTAATAATAATAATAATAATAATAATAATAGTAATAATAATAGTGATATGTTTGTGTTGAATTATATAAATGAGGATCGCGAGAAATCTGGCAATAGTGCGACTGTTTATGATCGGTAGTGACTCAACTTCCATGAGATAATCCATTCTTTATAGTAAACATTTCATCTACCTTCCATAAGTAACAGCCACTTTATAAGCAGCATGTTAACATTAGCGATACAAAATTAGCCAATTCCGTATTTCGTTTTTTTTTTCATTCTTTCTCGTTTTCTTTCGTTTACACTGTTCTTCCTTTTTTGTTTTACCTTTGTAAACCTTTTTATCTTTTTCACACATACGGACACAAGACAGGACACACACCCAGATCCAAGGTGGAGATTTAAAATCCCCTACCCCGTCGGGAATCGAACCCGGGTCGCCGGAGTGGAAGGTAGGGACTCTACCGACTACGCCACGGCGACGGACTCAAATTTATCCTTCTTGTGTTTTTTTTTCTTTCTCGTTTTTTTTCGTTTACACTGTTGTTCCTTTTTTTATTACCTTCGTTCACCTTTTTATCTTATTCACACATACAAACACAAGACAGGACACACACCCAGACCCAAGGCGGAGATTTAAAATCCCCGAACCCGGGTCGCCGGAGTGGAAGGTAGGGACTCTACCGACTACGCCACGGCGACGGACTCCTTAAATTACAGCAAAATTATTTATATATCTTTAAAAAGAAAAAAAACATTCGTAGGCTATATGTTATGAGTAGGGTCTAGGCCTATATCTAAAGTTTTTGGTATGCACGCATCATAGTAACAAAATCCTCTCATTCTTCTAGGAACGGTAACTTGGGCCTACGGTTCAATATGTTATTAAATTTATTTTCAGATGGAACCGTGAAACTTTTTTTTATAAATTAATATTTTAGTTATCAATGTCAGATTGAATTTGTGTACAATGTAGTCCTACTTTAGAATACCTGTTATACCTATTTAGGCTCTCTAATAAATACACTATATTTTGCCCGTCTCTATTTATGTAAAAGAGAGTATTAGCATTAAATACTGTACTTGATGTTAATTAGCTCAGTACCTTATATAGGGCCTACCATTTAATTATTTGTAGTCATTTTACTTTTAACAACAAGTAGTTCGTTATATAGGCCCTAATAAATGAATCCGTAGTATGCAACTCGAAAGTGCCTTGATTACTGAAGTGGTTTCCGTCACTGCCCAACAAGTTGGAATAGGCCTATAGAGTCATATTTGTGGTATAACCATAGACAATTGTAGTTATTCTGACAATTGACAAATATCTGGCTAGGTAGATATGCAAATCATATTAAAAATATAAAAACCAATTAGGCCTAAATGTAGGCCTATATATATATATACACTGCTCAAAAAAATTAGGGGATATTGTAGAATAACCTATTAAGACTATGTTTTTTGGAACAGTATTATATGCAATCACTTTCTATTATTCCAAGATAATGTAAATAAGAGTTTGAAGTTGTTACGTAACCTCGGTACCACACCAGAGGGCAGTGTCTGTACTGTTGATGTGAAAGGGTGGTGTGGGGGTGAATGTTTTGTTGCTGTTTTTAAATCCAGTCCAGTTTTCAGTTAGTGAATGACTTGCCTTAGGGACAGTGATGCCTCGACAACGTGATTTACCTGAACCAATGGCTTGGAGGGCCATAGGAAGGATGGAAGCTGGACAGACACAACAAGAGGTGGCACAAGCCATTGGGGTGTCTCAAAGCGTGATTTCCAGTCTTTGGAATCATTTTCAAAGAACATACTGTTCACAGAAGAGCCGGACAAGGTCGACCAAGGGCAACAACAGCAAGGGATGACCGTTACCTCTTGTTAACAGCCCGTCGGAATAGACAGCAGAATGCAACTCAACTGCGAAATACACTTCAAACAGCAACAGGACGCAGGGTGTCAACTCAAACTGTCCCTAATCGACTGCATGGAAGTGGTCTCTATGCCCGTAGGCCCATGGTGTGTACCAGGTTAACTCCACAACACCGTAGAGATCGCAGAAACTGGGCGGAGGAACATCGTGGGTGGAGGCATGCTGAATGGAGATCAGTTCTTTTTTCTGATGAGTCGCGATTCAACATGGAATGTGATAGTCGGCGTGTATTCATCTGGAGAGAAAAAGGGACACGAAACAATCCAGCTTTTGTACGTGAAAGATCCCCATATGGTGGCGGTGGATTGATGGTGTAGGCAGGAGTCAGTAGTGGTGGACGTACGGACCTCTACGTTATCCAAGGTGGTACTTTGACTGCGGTAAAGTATAGAGATGAGATTCTCCGATCTTTTGCCGTGCCTTATGCTGATGCCATAGGTGATTCTTTTCTTTTTATGGACGATAATGCACGACCCCACAGAGCTGGCTTGGTGGACGACATGCTGGAAGTGGAGGGTATCGAGCGTATGCAATGGCCAGCTTCCTCCCCGGACTTAAATCCGATTGAGCATGTGTGGGATGCATTAGGCAGGTGCATTGCAGGCAGACCAGCACCTCCCACAACTGTTCCAGAGCTGCACATTGCTCTTATGGAAGAGTGGCCACGTATCCCCCAAGAACTCATTGCTAACCTCATTGCATCAATGCCATACAGGTGTGAGGCAGTGCTGGCCGTTCGAGGAGACCATACACCATACTAAAGAAACATTTTCACCCATGTTAATGTTGCTTTGTTTGTTTGCCATATTCCTAATCAGGATCTCTTTGACATCTGGTGTGGTACAGAGGTTACGTAATGACTTCAAACTCTTGTTGACATTCTTTTGGAGTAATAGAAAGTGATTGCATCTAATACTGTTCCTAAAAACATAGTCTTAATAGGTTATTCTACAATATCCCCTAATTTTTTTGAGCAGTGTATATATATACATATATAAAGTCCACCGCTGTGGTCTCGAGGTAGCGTGCTGCCTTGTCACGCAGAGGGCCCGGGTTCGATCCCCAGTCGGGGCAGTTTTTCTGGGTGAGGTTTTTATCGGGGTTTTTTCCTCACCTGTAAGACAAATGTCAAGAAAACGTTAAGGCCCAAACGGTCCCCGAAAATCATATGGCCATCATCATCATCATCATCCTTATCATTATCATCATGATCATCATCCTTCACCGATGTGGAAAGCAACGGGAAGCTACCACACCTATAATTCCCTACTAAAGCTGCAAAGCATAGCATGAAATGCTATGATTGCAGTGAAAGTCCTGTTTTCGGGCAGAATTACTATGTATATATATATATATATATATATATATAGGGCTATATATATTGTAGATTTTCGCGGATCAGTATGATTAAGAAAGTTTTCTTGGGTTTTCCGCGCCATGAATTCAATGTCGGCCTCTGGCCACTGATTCCGACTTTTCGGCATGATCCCACACTACATTATCAAGGAATAGGCCACTGATTCCGACGTTTCGGCATCAGAGGCCGACCTTGAATCCATGACGCGGAAAACCCAAGAAAACGTTCTTAATCACACACACACACACACACACACACACACACACACACACACACACACACACACACACACACACACACACACACACACACACACACACACACACACACACACATACACACACACGCACAGGCACGCGCACACGCACACGCGCGGGCGCGCACCACTCACATATAGGCCTATATATATATAATGTAGATGCAGTACGAAGACGAGACAGCAGTCGCCTCATTTGAGGCAGTTAAAACAAGGAGGCGGAACCTTTCAAAGGAAAACAAAACTACTGTCATAATTTGATACACTTAACTTTCACCTTTCATGACTTATTCATGTATATTTAGACACGTGTGTAAAGGAAGACGGAGATACAAATTTAAATATATTCTTTTTGAGGAATTAAACCCAATGGGTACAACTAGGACACGACACACATCCAGTCCCAAGGTTGAGATTTTTTTTAAATCCCTAACCCCGCCGGGAATCGAACCCGGGTCGCCGGAGTGGAGGGTAGGGACTCTACCGACTACGCCACAGCGTAATATTTGTAACTACCATAATTTTTGTGATGTGCCGAGAACACGCGACCCCCGCAACTGACTGAAAGGAAATTGTAGGTCGGTAAATTCTCATGTATATGGCCTCTTCATTCAGGCGCAAGGATTTCTCAACTGAATTACTGTTTTAATGATCACCTACATTTTTGATTGACGTTGAAAATGTTCTTCGAAGGCCTACCACTACACATTACTGACACATTTTAACAAAGTTTTAATTTACAAGCATTAATTTTCTTCTGAAATTGTGAATTCATACTTCCTTATGACATCACTAATGTGTGGTGGTACAAGTGCATCATATTCAATGTACCCTGTGATAAATGGAAGTGATTATTCTAACTGTACTCGAAGTTCAGAAATCCGTGGGCTTGAATTGAGGGATTATGCACATTAGACTTTTCTGGCCGACGCGACGATTTTATTGCAGAGAGTCGCACAGATTTTGCACATAAGGATAAAATGACACCTAGACTCATGTAAAATGCTATATATGAGTCAACATGTCGAAATGTCCAGATTTTCAATATATTTTTAAAATTTAAATTCCATGTAGGACTTTACATTAATTTTGGTACTGCCGTCGGTTCCAGTCGACTACTGTAGCAGTTACCATTCTCGCCTCTGATTCCGAGGTATGTCGTTTTAAAACTTACCGGCGACGTTATATTTTCAACCCTTAAATAAGCGGAATACACATTTCTCGTACCAATTATTTAAATGTATCGGACCATACTGAAAACGAAATCATGTAACACTTTTTACTATATATTTTGTAAATCGACACATATTAAAGGAATTTTGACGCGTTCGATTGTCTACTGTTTCATTAAATATATTGAATTAAACTAATGTAGGCTTATCTTATACATTAGCTCAGGATAGGGATGTATGGAGAGCTTATGTCCGCGCGGCCGTGAACCTATGGGTTAGATAGTGCCAGCGAGTAAGTAAGTAAGGCTTATCTTATAGGTTACGTAGCCAATTTAGGCCCTAAGGGTTAAGTGAGTTAAAATTCAGATTATAGCTTACTTAGATAGAAAATATAGCTGGTACGTAAGAAACCTAAAGCCCGAGATGAGAAAAAATTGTCGACCCTTCGACGCCTAGATTTCAATTGCGACGCTAATAACTTAAGTTGTTAAAAAGCAACAATATGTAAAATACAAACTAAATTTATTAAGAGAATTGTTTAAAACTATCCATAGCCTACGTTAAATACATTATTTGTGAAAGTTGTTTATGGAAACTCGAGTTGTGAAATACTGTTTTTGATTACATCTAGGATTTCAGACTAAACACTTATTTTTATATTAATCTAAACTGAAAGTAGAAAAAGTCAAGTTTTATATAGAATAGAAACGCTTGGAAGATGTATGGTACACAAAATACCTGTTTTACCGATAGTAACAGGTTTTTTTGCCTTTTTAACATAGGCCTATGTGAATTCACCAATAAATACAGAGCGAAGATAAATGGAGATAATTGTTGAAATACAGGGCAATTCTAAACTATTGGTACAAAAACGAAACGTTCCTGTCACTGCTGTAATGCATTTGTTTTAAAAATACAATAGGCCTATGGCATGAAAGGTTTACTCTCCAGATTCCATGGGCATTCACAGATATTTGATATGGGCACCATTAGTAAAGCAACAACTGTCAATGATTTAATCAATTTGAACTGTAAGATTTTAAAATTCTGAAAATTTAAAATGAGAAAAATAAAACAATGGGCCATAAACGATCTCCAATTAGGTCCAAGATGACTCTTACGTATTTAACTTTAACTCCCATCGAGACCCGAAACGTTAAAATTACTTATATTTAATTAAATTTATTTACCCAATTTTATTGAATTTACTAATTTATTTATTCAAATTTAAATTAGGTAGATATACCCCATAAAAATTAAACAGTATAAACTCTTTAGGAAATTCCGAAGAAATGAAGCTATTTAGGCTGTTCTCAATAAAAAGGTTTTTGAAAAAAGTACAGATCTTCACCGATTCTATCTAGTAGACACCGAAAATGACCAAGGCTAATACATATATATAGGCACACGCATATATATGGTAGGCATATGTGTGCGCGAGTGTTTTTGTGTGTATGTGTGTACGTACATGCATGTTCATTAACATTCAAACGGCCGCAATTTTTCTTTCATCGAAACCAAACTTGACATATAGCAATTATTAAAAAAAAAGTAACGTAAAGTTCGTCAACGAGTAACATCGGATCATTAGGTTAAGGAGTTCACCGGAAATGAAACTTTTTAAAATTGCTCTAGCAGTCGCAATTTTCGAGTTTCACTACGAAACTCAGTAGCCTATATGCTATTAAAATAAACCGAGCAAGGCATTGTCCAAGAATCAGTTTAATGCGACCATTACAAGTGGGAGTTTACCTGAAATTAAAAATTGACTCTAGCGACCGCCATGTTTGGGTTTTCGCAATGTACACCATACTCTTTAATTAACCCTAAAATTGGCAATCTATCCTGTAAGATAGCCTACATTACTTTAATTAATTTAATATTTATAATATAATTAAGGAAAATAAATTGGAAAACATTTAAATTTGTTTAAAATTAGGCCTATACGACAATATGCAAATTGGGTAATAACTTACAATTATGCAGAATTTATTTTCTCTGCAATCCGATACTTTTAAATAAGCTGCATGAGAAATTGAGTTTTTCCAATCTAATAAAATAAATACATATTCCGTAAACCAGTACAATCGGACCATATTCGACTTGATGAGGAATTCGTTTAGTTTACGCAGTTCCTGTGCGACGGACTTAACGGACAACATACTTATTTTATTAAAGGGCATATTATACAAAAATACATTATGGGGACTGTAAAGAAAGAAGTACCTTTATCTATAATTTTTAGTATATATATATAGGCATATATATATATATATATATAAAGTGTTCCCACAACAGGCCTCAGGAGGCCCTTGGGGTAGTAGGAGGTTAAGGCTCCCACTTTTTCTAGACAATCGGCACTTTATGTCAGCCGGGTTGTCAGCCCTGCGTGACGGCCGCCTTTACCCCAGAACAAGCGTCTGGTACTCATTTCAGTTAGAGGCTGAGTCGACCCCAGGGCCATAGTGCCGCCAGAGGGTTTGGGTCAGTTTAAAAATCCTGACCCCAACGGGACTTGAACCCTCGACCCTCCGGCTTGTAGCTCAGTGCCTTAACCACTACGCTACGGCGTGCCCCATATATATATATATATATATATATATATATATATACGGTCCCCGAATTATATGGCCATCAACATCGCCATCATCCTTATCATTATTATCACCATCATCCTTCACCGGTGTGGAAAGCAACGGGAAGCTACCACACCTACATTTCCCTAGTAAAGCTGCAAGCATTGCATATATAGGCCTATAAACATTTGAAAATCCTATTCCTCATTTATTATATATGTAAATACATGTCCACCGCTGTGGTCTAGAGGTAGCGTGCTGCCTTGTCACGCAGCGGGCCCGGGTTCGATCCCCGGTCGGGGCAGTTTTTCTGGGTGAGGTTTTTATCGGGGTTTTTCCTCACCTGTAAGACAAATGTCAAGAAAACTATAAGGCCTAAACGGTCCCCGAAGTCATATGGCCATCATCATCATCCTTATCATTATCATCATCATCATCATCATCATCATTATCCTTCACTGGTGTGGAAAGCAACGGGAAGCTACCACACCTACAATTCCCTAGTAAAGCTGCAAGCATAGCACGAAAATTCTATGAATGCAGTGAAAGACCTGCCCTCGGGCAGAATTACTATGGATATATATATATAATATAAATAATCATAAATGAGGAATAGGATTTTAAAATTTAAATTGAATATCCTTATATTAAAACATAAATTTTAGGAAAAATTATAGGAATGTCAATACAATTTAAAATTCAAATTTGCAAGTATATTTTAATTTAAAAAATTGAAAGTCAAATTCAAAAGTTATTAGTTTTAAGTAAGATTGTTAAAAATTATAATATTATTAATAATAACAATAATAATAGTAATGAATTTTAATCCTCTAATTGTGATTCACTTGATCAGCATGGCTAGATTTGGATCTCTTGCAAAAGGACCGCCGTTCTTCTGAAATGCATTTCATAATTTTCTCGATGCCATTTATTTTCTTACCGTAAGTTTTCTTGTGGTAATTATTAGTTCAGCGGGTAATCTTAAATTCATTCACCTTCGTAAGAGAGAAAGAAAAAAAGCTAAGATGACGTAGTCGCCTTTTAAAATCAAGCGATTTTTTGCTAGACCCATGTCAGTATAACCTGATCAATTGAGTAACGCGTCGACTATCTGCTACCTTAGCTGATGTGGTGTGAAATGGGGTTATGTCATTCATGTACTCCTAAAGGAAAATAAATACACGGTATAAAGTCGAGTAACCTATGGAGTCACATCATCAATACACATCATTCAATCTAGCACGGCAATCCAGTGTTCTAAAAGATAGCCGTGTGACAAATGGCACCCACATCGAACATCTGTGTCGGCCTTGGTGGACTCGCCTCTGCTCAAGTTAGGGGGTTCTAATCCGACAGGGATCGATTAATTTTTAGTTCTAAAAATCCTAAGTATGGGTCGCTTTGGAAGGGAACTAAAGCCATGGGTCCCGTGTCATCAATGACATATCATTCAATCCAGCTTTCTGAAAGATGCTCGTGTCACAAATGGCGCCCAAATCGAACATCTGGACCAATGCTGGTGGACTAGTGGTTACCATGCTAGCTTCTGGTCCAATATAGGGGGTTTAATTCCGGCCGGAATCGATGGATTTTTTTAGTCGTAAAAATCCTGAGTATGGTTTCCTTTGGGAGGGAACGAAAGCCGTGGGTACGTGTCATAGATTTACGATGCAAAAAAGAACCCGAAGCCTGAAAAGACGCCTCTGAGCAAAATATCAAGCCCATATTTGAATTGCGAAGCTAATTATCTTAGCTGTTAATGAAATGTTGCTTTTGTGCCATTAATTACAATATTGTCTTGTATAATACAAAATGTAGAAACAATTTAGATAATTTACGGTAGTATCTACAAAATATAACTGTACAGAATAAATACAATAGCTGATATCAGAAAATCATCCCTCAAGCTGAGCGGAAATGATGCAAGGGTGTAGCATAAACCAAGCGTGCAAAAACTTCCTGCTCAGCCGGAAATCGCATAAATTCGTGTTCACATACGTATGTTCACTGCTCAATGCCGCATATGTCGTACATTTCTGTTCAGTACATATTGCATGTGGTTTCCATCATGCAACAGATATAATTTTTGAAGATTCAAAGTGTGGTTCCCAACTAGTTAAAAAATCTCATTTTAAAATCTTAAGTAGGCCTAACTCTTTTTTGTAAGTTTTAAATTTCTATTTCCCCTTTCTCCAATTATTAAAAAAGTAATATGGGATAAGAGTTCATAATTATTCAGAGATGCATCTGTTTTATACTTCAATTTAATTTTGTACTGCATGGACATATTTGGTCAAATTGCGTCTAAGATTTTCGGATGTATACCAGTAGGCTATCTATGTCTATTTATATCTGTTCCAAGGAATAGTCTACTGTAAATACAATTAATATTAATTTTAATGAGTTACGAAATTACGATTATTGATCAAATGAATTGTGGTTATGGAATTCCAAACCAGGATTTGCCTTGATAACTTAGGGAAATTATGAAAGAAAATTGTAGTTATGTTTGGGATTTGAAATTTTAAAATATATAAAACTATTATTCTACCAGTTATATTATATGGGTGCGAAACATGGACTCTTACTTTAAGGGAGGAAAGGAGATTACGAGTATTTGAGAATAAAGTTCTTAGGAAAATTTTTGGACCAAAGAGAGATGAACAGACAGGTGAATGGAGAAGACTTCATAACAATGAACTACATGGTCTTTATAGGAAGCCAGATATAATAAGAACAGTTAAGTCCCGTAGACTGCGATGGGCAGGACATGTTGCGCGTATGGGGAATGAAAGACGTGCATGGAAACTTCTTGTAGGAAAGCCAGAAGGAAAACGCCCAGTTGGTAGACCAAGAATGAGGTGGGAGAACAATATTAAATATGATTTGAGGGAAGTAGATTATACAGGGAATGATTGGAAAGCATTAGCTCAGGATAGGGATGTATGGAGAGCTTATGTCCGTGCGGCCATGAACCTACGGGTTCGATAGTGCCAGTGAGTAAGTAAGTAAGTACGAGTTAGGAAATAAGAGTTTGAAATGCTAGGGTTCCATCTCGTTCCTTAGTTTGTTCGTGATTAGACGGTGCGGAATAATAAATAAGTACAATTTAAATAAATAAATAAGGTACATATTAAAATTGAATGCATTATTTTTGGTTAATATGTAGACTCCAGAATGAAGAAAGAGGAAAGGTTCACAATAATTTTAAATAAAAAATTATCTGTTATCTTTTAAATATTTTATTCGATGTTTTAAGGAATCTTAAATATCAAAATTGTAGCTTATGCTATGAATTTTTAATTTAATTTTTGTTCTTTTATAACACTATTTTTTTTCAATACAACGAAATCACATAAAATAATTAAATAAAAGGGAGTTCTTTATTGTAGAGTTTACTGTGATGACCAACTTGTCCGCTATTTTAATTCATACTATATTTTTTATTATTTCTTTATCTCCGCTTAATCTCTCACCTTATAGGTACTTTTAACATGCTGCACGCCATCCGGGCCTTATAATGGCACGACCTGTCGGGAGAGGGATTTTAACTGTGGATCACCCACTACTTTTTTGATCACACAAGAACGTGAGGGAGGGGGTTTCCCCGATTCAGCTCAATGTCAAGGACTCCTCCGAGACAGCCTAACATTAAGACGATACACACCATACACACAGACACATGCACGCACGCACACACGCGCACGCACACACACGCACGCACACACGCACACACGCACACACGCACACACGCGCGCACCCGCAAAACACACAAAAAAAACAAACAAAAAACACACAAACAAAAACACAAACAAGAAAAACAAAAAAAAACACAAACAAAAAAAAACAAAAAACACAAAAAAAACAAAAAAACAAACAAAAAAGAAACACACACACACAAACAAAAACACACTTATTCATACTACCATGGCGAATATGTTGAAAATGATTATGACGGCCAGATGATGTTCAGGGACCGTTTGGGCCATAACGTTTCCTGAAATTTATCTAACTAGTTGAGGGAACCCCCCCAAATCACCCAGAAAACTTGTTCTGCCTGGGGATCGAACCCGGTCCTAATAACTGAACAGGTATTTTTCGGCTCTTGTAGATTATAGGTTACTATGCTGTTTCTGGTTCTTAGTTCCGCGGGCTCAGAATCGACCGGGATAATTAAATATTTAAAGGCGTACAATTTTTTATTTCCTCCAGAAGAAAAGTAAAGTCGAGGGTCCTTTGTGTAAGATTTACGTAATTTAAAATAATCCTATGAACAAAATTTGTCGGTAAATTCTTGCTTACATTTGAATTGCGATGCTAATGACCTTAGTTGTTAAAGAGCATCGTTAAATAATACAGTTAAAACTAATGATAACTATTTTATAAGCCCGATATATTTAAACTTACCCTCGTCCAACAAGTAGACGAAGTGCTTCCAGATTCCCCTCAAATGCGGCCCATAGTGTGGGTGTCATACCATCCTCATCTCGGCCATTGCAGTCGTTCCTGGTAGCTTCTTTCAGGATGTCCAGATTTCCATCCCGAGCAGCTCTGAAATTTTAAAGTTCAGACATATAAATAATCCGGATAGCTTTAAGGTATTAATATGAAATGTATTGGTATTCGATTAACACTAATGAACGTTCTTTTAATTGCGGTAGTGCCAACTTATACGTTTTCATGTAATTGAACCCAACTCTATATCTTTATTCTTTATTATTTGACCATTCCTTTAAAAGGATCTATACCCACGTGGACTTACAAGCTAGTGCGCTGGGTAGTTCGCCTGAAGATAGGGAATACAAATTAAACCAACTCTGCGAACAGCGTGCCAGGGTCAAAGCCAAAAGTAGTATATGACATGAAAGACACGCTCTGATCATTAATAGATTATCTGTAATTTAGACTAAAGCGGAGATTTAAAATCTCGTACCTCTCTGGAGTGGAAGATAGGGACTATCAGTGGTAATTATAATAATTATTTTAGTATTTTCCGCGTAAAGCCGAGTGGCTAAGGCAAGAGGATCTCCACTGGTTCGAGTCTCCACTGGGGAAGACTTTTCTCATGGAATTTCGGCCAGTATTGGACCGATGCCCACCCAGAATCGTGAGGCATTTGGGTAGCTACATTAAGTAGCGACTCCAGATTGAGAAAACCAGGTGTAACGGCTGGGGACCCTACATGCTGCACACATGTCATCCCTACACTGGCAGGATGATCGTCTACTTCTGTGATTAACACATTTAGATGTGAGGTCAGCAATCGGCTGGTAAGCCAAGGGCCTTCTAGGCCTGTCGCGCCATGGAGTTTAGTTTGTGGTTTATCGACCACTTCAAGGAATCAGCCTTAGTTGATGGCATTTAAAGACATCATGCCTTGGAGCAGAGCAAGGATTTGTGCTGGTTTGAGTCTGCTTGGGGAAAATTTTTCTCGAGGAATTTCGGCCAATATAGGACCAGTACCCACCGAGAATCGTGAGGAATTTGGGTAGCTATAATAAATAGCCCAGGTTGAGGAAACTTGCTACAATGGCTGGAGGTCAGATATACTGGCCACATGTCATCCCTATTCTGGCTGATCGTATACCCCTGTGATTAAAACATGTGGATGTAGGGTCAGCAGCCAGTTGGTAGCCCAAGGCCTTCTAGGCCTGTAGCACCATTGAAAGTAATAGGTTTTTTTTCGATATAATAAATGGAATAAACATTGTTTTGTCTGGTTCCATAAAAATGCCGAAATCAGAATTTTTAATCATTAAGAAGTCGAAAAAAATTAATAGGGGTCAATATTTATTTAATTTTATTAGCAGTTTTTACCTTAATAATGGTGTAGAATATACGAATATGTTGAGCCTATAACTATCTCACTCAGTCACTGATTATATCGAACTCCTAGATCCATGGTCACATAAGCTTATCACGCATCGTTACATGAGCTAATATGTTGCAATCATTCCCTGGACAATTCATTTCCCTTAAATCATGGTTAATGTTATCCTCTCTCCTGATTCTTGGCATCCTACTAGGCGTTTTTCCTCTGCGTTTCCTTCAAGAAGTTCCAGTGATTCTTTCATTCTCCATTTTTGTCACATGCCCGGCACATATCAGTGTGAGATTTAACTTTTTTGCTCCAAGCGCGACAGGCCTAGAAGGCCCTTGGCCTACCAGCCGGCTGCTGGCCTCACATCCACATGTGTTAATCAGAGGTAGATGATCAGCGAGCCAGTGTAGGGATGGCATATGGTCAGCATGTCGAGTCCCCCAGCCGTTATAGCTGGTCTTCTCAACCTGGAGTCGCTACTTATTGTAGCTACCCAAATGTCTCGCGATGCTGGGTGGGTGACGGTCCCATAATGGCCGAAATTCCATGAGAAAATTTCTTCCCCATGGGGGCTCGAACCAGCGCAAATCCCATAGTTCTGCACCAAGGCTTCTTGCCTTAGCCACTCGCTGTTTTTATTATATCTGGTTTCCCATAAAGGCCGTGGGCGTCATTAGCCCAAAAAAGTATTTTTCAATTAGATATTATTCTAAATATAAGTAGGTAATAAAAATCATGATGTCACGATATTTTCCTTGGTACTCTAGAGATAATCTGGTAGCAATTGATCGCCGGTGAGATAACGGATAACTACGAAATTATACTGATAGGATGAAACGTTGAGTGCTATTTTCAAACTTTGAGCTAGGAAGGGTGATGGTGTACGATTTTTATCGCTAACACTGGTCAACATGAATGTTGTCTCATGAGTACCAATAGTTGTACATAATGCAGTTTTTTTATCGTGTTTTCAAATATGTATTCGGAATTTCTCCCTCACCCACAGTTTTTTATTTCAGTTTCAATTAATGATTTAAATAATTATTTTTTAATAAACTTTTTTTTTCGTCCATTTGTCCATTGTAAAACAAACCGGGAACACTTTCATCAGAAGATTTCAGCTATGGAAAAGATATATCAAGGCAAATGGTATCGTAATATGCTGGCCGATTATTGTTGGACCATCAAGAGGGATGCTCCACAGGCGAAATATAGCAAAAAATCGTCATTTCTTACTTTCTAGGTGAGTCCGAATGTTCGAATATTGTGTAGTTACAAATGTAGAAAATATTAAAGTGTTTGAAATAGTAAATGCCTCACTCTCGGAAACCTTGCGTGATGAAAAAAAAAAAGATCTAATTTGAATTCAGGAGAAAAAATACTATCAGAATCACATATTTTTCTTTCTGAGACAAAAAAAAAGTTTATTTTTTGTTGCTCAGTGTAATTTGTGCACCAGATGGTTACATTAAATTCTAATTCCCTTCGCGATACATATGTTGAGAAGACACGTGATAGTGTGATAGCGATTCGTCCATCCTTTCGGATGGGTACGTTTAACCTGGCGATCCCCTTGGTGTTTTTCCACAGGAATGTGCCGAATTTACAATATGAAAATAGATACCTGAGATCTCAGTCTTCCTTAACTTTGGATGTAGGATGCATATGCTCCATCTTCAGCTTGTAAATTGGTACTAGTTGTTATATGCTCCGAAAGTACTCCACATCTTACATCCAAAGTTGAGGAAACCCGAGATCTCAGGTATTATATTTTCTTATTATAAATTTTACATAGTAACCTCAACGGTGTTTCGTCATGAATTTTAAAAGGAATATACCAGTACCGGTTTTCACTTTCTCCCATATCACACATTACTTTTACTGTGCACATACACAAGCACTTAAACATACACTAATCCCACACTCGTTTTGTACACAATAAAAGTACACATCACCTAAGTAAAGGGGCCTGGAGAAGTGGTATATAAATTAAAAAAAAAATTAGTAATTTCTTTGTCTAGTGCTGAACCCGAATCTCGAAAAGTGCAGATAGTGGGACTGGAACACAGACTGAAAGCGAATGTTGTAGCTATGCGAAGGAAGTAAATGCACTCATCGTGTGAATTATTATTATTATTATTATTATTATTATTATTATTATTATTATATTATTATTAATTAAACAATTACATTGGTATGGGCATGTGCGACGAATGCAAGAATAAAGGTTACCCAGAAAAACATTGGAATGGTGTCCACTTGGAAGAATAAGGAAAGGAAGACCTCGAAACTCTTGGATGTAAGAAATAAAAGCTGGAATGAGAACAAGAGGACTGAAGGGCATGGAGCGGATGGATAGAGACTAGTGGAGAAGGAAAATAAAACTTTAGGCACAAAAAGATGTGTAAACATTAAAAATATGTGTATAAATAAATACATAATTATTTATTATTATTATTATTATTATTATTATTATTATTATTATTATTATTATTATTATTATTGGAGTATTTGGATATAGAGTATTGAACATTACTAACAGTGCCAGACACCTGTGCATATTCACATGTGATGACTCACTGCTTTAGCATACACTGTAACTGAGGAATTAATCCATATGTAAACAATTTTAACATATGTCAGTCATTTACAAATAAAAACTTGAGTATAAAGAAAAAGAAACCATTTATAAAATATTATATTTGGAGGTGTGCTGTTAAATGTCTCTGAAAATTTGGTCCTGACAAGAAAATGACATAGAGAGGCTGGAACAGTAGAAATGTGGTTACAGAGATTACTGGATTAGACAGACAAGAAAACAAACATCAACAAGTACTATATGAAAAAGAAGAAAATAGTCAATAATCTTCAAAATCAAATATAGAAAAATTATCAATTTTTGGTTACGTACTCCGTCCAATAATTTCGTTAAAACAATTTTTGAAGGCAAAAATGTTTTAAGGAAAACTTTTGGGGAAAAAAATAAGGGGAAGACCAAGGAAGACTGTTTTGGTAGATGTTAACAGAGATTATTGGATCCCAGGATTATCAAAAAATGAAAAAGTAGCTTAAAGAGGAGAATGGTTTCACTGACGAGACACTGAATTTAGAAGAAAAAATCAAATATTTGTTTTCTCTACTTCCTTCAAAAATATTAATCATGCGATTAAAATAATTTAGGAAGTCTTTACAAACTCTGCATTGTTGATAATAATATAATAATAATAATAATAATAATAATAATAATAATAATAATAATAATAATAATAACAACTAGAACGATACATAACTACGATCCTCGCGGAAGAAGAAACCCAGAAAGACTTACAAAAGATGGCGGGACCAGTTTTGATTGGAGTTAGAATGGACCTTATGGTCCATACCGTAATGTAGATGATTTGCCTAATGATGTTAATGAACTTCAGGTATGTTGACGTACAATTTGTCGAGTTTCAACAACTTTTCGGTAGGCAATAAAATCAACATGGGGCCACGCCGTAGCGTAGTGGTTAAGGCACTACGTTACAAGCCGAAGGTCGAGGGTTCGAGTCCCCGTGGGGTCAGGATTTTTAAACTAGCCCAAATCTTCTGGCGGCACAGCATCTAACGGAAATGAGTACCAGACGCTTGTTCTGGGGATAAAGGCGGCCGTTACGCAGGGCTGACAACCCGGCTGACATCAAGTACCGATTGTCCAGAAAAAGTGGGAGCCTTAACCTCCTACTACCCCAATGGCCTCCTGAGGCCTGTAGTGGGATCACTTTAAAAAATCAACATTACTGAGAAGAGAGACAAAGAAAATTTTGAAATTCTATAAAACAATGGCAAACTCAACCTTGTTATATGGGTCAGAAACATGAGGCTTACTGAAATCAACTTCGGATAGAAGCGGCTGAGATGAGACTTAGCAGGTTACACTCTTTTTAATCATAATCGGAATGTTGACATCGAAGCCATAACTGAAACCATAAAAGTTTACCGAGATAACTGGTACGGACACATCTCACGGATGCAGTGACAGGCTACTTCAAATATGTTCGCTTAGAGATCTAACGGAAAAAAAAAATCTTGGAAGGCCGGAGAAGATCTTGGAGAGACCACCTCACCTAAGCAGTGTAATTGCACAGTGATGTAAATCATACTAGTTGTTAAATAGACGACAGTAAATAGCATTAAAGATATTTCTAAGTAATCTCAGCATAAAAAAAATTGTTACTATTTTACTCTTACAATATGAAGATGGAATTATAAATAAGTTAATGAAGATTAATTAATATTCAATTTTAAGGATAAAATCAGTAGAAATTATTTGCACGACCGGTGCTGACCCTAGTTGTGAATGTCGGAAGCTGACTGTTCTGGTTTAGTTCCTTCAAAATATGTCTTATTTATTCATCTTTATTCCGAGTTCAGAGAATTCACAATAAATACTTCCTTTCCTAAGAGTTCAATCGTTATCATAATTCGCGGATGCCATATAAAGAGGTTATGTCAAACTCAGATTTCAAAGCACAGTACCTGTGTAATAATCATAAATACTGTTACAATCCTTTCATTTTCACAAAACATCTATGAACATTGCAACTGCATATTTAATGGAAGTATAATTTAACTTATTCAAATTATCCATCCATAGTAATTCTGCCCGAGGGCAGGTCCTTCACTGCAATAATAGCATTTTTATGCTATGCTTGCAGCTTTACTAGGGAATTGTAAGTGTGGTAGCTTCCCGTTGCTTTCCACACCGGTGAAGGATGATGATGATGGCCATATGATTTCGGGGACCGTTTGGGCCTTAAAGTTTTCCTGACATTTGTCTTACAGGTGAGGAAAAACCCCGATAAAAACCTCTCCCAGAAAAACTGTCCCGACCGGGGCTCGAACCCGGGCCCGCTGCGTCACAAGGCAGCACGCTACCTCGAGACCACAGCGGTGGGCTATAATAATGATAATAATAATACATAATAATTCATAGTAATAACAATAATAATAATAACAATAATACTATTAATTAAATAAAAATAAAACGTATTTAATTAATAAATATGGATTTTCATCAAGTAAACACCAACTCAATTGGTTATATAATAATAATAGTTTTAGACGCCCAACTAGACATTCTAAATTGAAAAAATAAAACAAAAATAAATGCAATCAGACAACAATTGAAAGTTCAAAATTCAATTTTAGATTTTGTGAGATACAGACAGCTAGTATGGTAAGGCCATATACGTAGAATGCCAGTGAAGATTTACAAGCTTTGGAATAGATTGCAATGGGAAAGGAAAGAAAGGTAGACCTAAATTTAAATGGTTGGATGATATCAGAAGAGGTATGAGGGAGATACGTCTGGAAGAATTGGAATGGGAAGATAGAGAAGAGTGCAGAAAGAAAATAAAAATTTAAAATGCTTTGGACACAGGAACATTTTTTTACATTGCAAACCTATTTATAAATAAATAAATAAATAAATAAATAAATAAATAAATAAATAAATAAATAAATAAATAAATAAATAAATAAATAAATAATAACTCGATACATTTATTTTGTTCTTAATTGATTGTTATATGCCGAGTTTGATTAGAAAAAAACAGTCGCTAAAACGCCTCGTAAGTAGGATCGATGAATATTTTTTTTTTCAGAAATCTTTTTAAGGGGGGTGACGTATGAAAAATTAACCATTTGAGATCTAAATTGGCATTTTTTGTTTTTTGTACTAAAAAATAGCCCGTTCTCTAATGTATATGTTGGCAAAGTTTCAGAGGCCAATGACGCTTCTAAGTGCCCTAAATTACGTCAGAGTTAAAAGGCTGGCGCCAGTTAAATACTACCTGCATGCAAATATTTAAACTTGTTTTTCTACACTTTTATTTCCACTGCATTTTTGTACATTCAAAATTGAATGGAATTCAGAAATGTTGTCCTAGAAGGTTCAAAGTTTTACTGCATGTCCTAAAAACAATGGGTAACAAAGTAGTGCATGGGTTTCATGATTGAAGTAGTATTTTAAGAAATAAAAAATAAAATGTATGCAATTATTAATTTTTCTTGTAATTCCACACATGAGGTACATTTTTTTTCTCCCTTTGTATTCACATTATAAGAATTCTAATGCATGATATTTTCCTAAATATGTTAGAGGTCTTGTAAAAAAAGCAGACATTTTACTAAAAATGGTGTAACCCATTTAATTATAATATAGGCACATTTTAAAAAATATAATATTTAATAACTCATAAAATAAATGTCTCACAAGAATGAAACTTAAACACATCTATATGTATCACGCAGTGAATGTTTGTACAAAACATCATGTCTCTATCTAAAAAAATGTAGAAAATAGAAATTTCAGCATCACCCCCCCCCCTTAATAGCTACAATCCTTCGGAATTCGGTAGTAAAAAATTCATGAGCAGAATTGAGGTATTTGAAGCAAAGGGATGTAAGTGCAAGTTTTTCACTATTGAGGAAAGTCGGTTTAAAGATGAAGTTGTAAATCTTAGGTAATTGACAATTATAACAATCAAACTATGTCTACTCCTAACGCATACACTTCTATCCCATTGCCACCAAATAAAATTATGCACCACAGTACAAGGTAATTCAAAAGTCTCTTGGCATTTTCGTCAAACCAATGTTTTATGCCAAACGTGTTATTACATAAGGAAAGTAATGACTACTGGATGATAAACTCAGTACATTTTAATGTGGTGACCCTATAAGTCACGGCACAGGCTCCATCTTTCTTGTGTACAGCGAAACACTTTTGCCGGCATAGCTGGTGTAATTGCAGCTACCGCTGCAGCTATTCGGTTTCTTAATTGCTGTAAGGTGTTCTTCACTTCATACACTTTGGACTTAATGAAACCTCAAACAAAGAAGTCTAGTGATGTCAGATCTGGAGAGCGAGCCGCCCAAATTCTCGACGAACCACAACCGATCCACCTACCAGGGAAAACTTCGTTAAGGTGGCCACGAACAATGATGGCAAAATGGGGTTGTGCATCATCTTGCTGGAAAACACAGTTTCTTGTACAGTATTCTGTGCCAGCTGCGGTTCCAGGTATTGTTCTAACATGTCAAGATAATTACTTCCAGTTACTGTTGTTTCCGCAAACATGAACGACCCGTAAATTTTTGTTTTTGATATTCCCAGCCACACATTTACCTTTGGTGTGTCTCTCTGAAACTCTTGTATGGTGATTAGCTGTTCGCCTGCCCAAATCCTACAATTATGCCTATTGACATGTCCACATGCGTGGAATGTTGCCTCATCACCGAACAACACATGTTCCATGAGGTCTTCACTTTCAACGGCATTTAATAGGTTATCACACATAGCTTGTCGAGCTACATAGTCTTATGCATTATCTGGATGTGATAAGGAGATTTGTTCAGTTTGAAGCGCAAGGCACATCATACAGTGCTTTGAGACATACTCAACTCTCTGCTGAGTCTTCCGGTTGATGTACCAGGACTTCGTGAGATGGCATCCTGTATGGTTTGCACGTCTTGTGGTGTTGTAGCTGGCCTCCCTCTACTTGCCTCATCAGCTACAGATCCCGTCCATTTTATTTTCAGTACCAGATCTCTTAATAGCTTGCCTGCTAGGATCTGGTTTTCTGAATTTTCTACTGAATTCTTCTTGGATCTGCCCGCGCCACGCAAGCTGCCAACTGATGTTTTCGAAGTTTTACAATTTAATATTCAATTATTTTAATAATCAAGTCCCATAGGAATACAAATTGATAAGGAAATGTATATGAATATTTTAATGTATGCAGACGATCTGGTAATTATACAAAAGTCAGTGGATGGTTTACAAAGAGCCATTTACATGTTTAATCAATTAGGACTCTATTATAATCTCAAAGTTTCAACTTCAAAAACTAAAATTATAGCTTTTCAGGGCAAAGTGCCAGTCAGAGCAAAAATAGTAATCAACAATGAAATAATAGAACAGATAGCACACTTTAACTATCTTGGTTCGGATATAACATACAGCTACGATTGGGATAAACACAATAAATTAAACCGATATCAAATGATGTGTGGCACCATAAGAAGAAACCTCCGAAAGACTCGAAGAGAAACTCAGCTCAGGTTTTATAAAATTATGGCTGTCCCTGTTCTTTTATATGGTTTTGAATCTTGGGTACTTACAAAAAATATATCTCACACATTCAAGCCACTGAAATGAAATGTTTAAGATCCGTAAAAGAATGTACACGCATGGATAGATTACACAATGCATTAATAAGAACTGAACTGGAGATATTTTCAATACTCGATAAACTAGACGAGCACAAATACCAATGGAAAGAACATTTAGACAGAATGGACTATACAAGATTACCCAAAAAGATCAACGCCTACAAAACACATGGAAAAAGATCTTTGGGACGGCCAATGAAACGATGGAATTGAGACCGGAACAGGTTGCATTGACCTAATCCTGGAAAGGAAGAAGAAGAAGATGAAGAAGAATTATTATTTTAATAATAATTTTGTTACGAAAGGAGAATCGTAAGAGTGTTGCCTGGACACCCAGTAGTTCCGCATATCGTTATGTTTACATTGAATTATATATAGTATGGATAGGTATATGTGTAGCAGTGAATTATGGTATGTGTAATTACTTCACAGCACTACGTTACCTCTTTCACATAACCATGTTCCTGCATTAGGCAGGAGATCCCACGTCATATGAGCGTACTTGTTATGTATCAACAATAATATTAGTCTTTTGTTTCGTGATATGTAAGATATTTTTTAAATAATGAGTTGTCGTTAATGAAGATTTCAGTTTTCTAGTTTAAAATGAAGACATTTAATCTGATTGTCTCTAAGATGATTTAGTCTCCCAGAAAGTCTAGTAAAAAAAGTTAGAAAGTGAAAATGTAACAAATTACCTAGAAAAAGAAGAAAGTAATTTAGTCTTAAAGTTATGTCGAATACTCGTCATGGTATGTAAGTACACGCAAAAACGCACTTTATAAAAATCGGGCTGTTTCAAATTCAACAAGCAAGCTCATTATCGTTATAAAAATAACATGAGGAGGAATAATTCTATTTATTATTTGAGAAGTATTTTTCTTTCTTTCATTTTTTTGAGCCTTCTTTCATGCTAACATTTTATGTTTTAGAGATATGCGTATTCTAGTTTAAGACGTGTTCGTAGAAAATTATCTATTATTTTTAAGAGTCTATTCAGAGTGAAGATTACACTAAACAACAAAAATGAAACTTTTTGTTTGTCTCAGAAAGAAACATATGTGATTCTGATAGTATTTTTTCTCCTGAATTCAAATATAATATCGGTTTTACTCCATCACGCAAGGTTTCCGAGAGACAGGCATTTATAATTTTAAACACTTTAATATTTTCTACATTCGTAACTACACAATATTCGGACTCGCCTAGAAAGTAAAAAATGACGATTTTCTGCTATATTTCGCCTGTGGAGCATCCCTCTTGATGGTCCAACAACAATCGGCCAGCATATTAGGATTCCATTTGCCTTGATATCTCTTTTCCATAGCTGAAACCATTTGAGTTAGCTCATTTGGTTTTATTTTACACTGGACAAATGGACGAAAAAACCTTTATTAAAAAAATAATTATTTAAATCCATTAATTGAAATTGAAATAAAAAACTGTGGGTGATGGAGAAATTCCGAATAGGCCTACATGTTTGAAAACACAATAAGTACAACTATTGGTACTCATGAGACAAAAATCATGTTGACCAGTATTTTGTTTAAGCAAGAGTCCATACAAAGTGATTTTTTAACTAAAGGCTGTACAGAATGAAAACGAAATCTAGTGACAGATTTTCAGTTTCTAGGAGTTGGTGGCGAGTGTTTTGATAGCAGGAACCCAATCAGTCGATAGCAAAAACAAAATCTGATTCAAGACCAAAGATTTATAATTTTTTATCATTGTCATGATAACTAAAAAATCACCGCCGTCAATAATGCAAAATAAATGCCTGAAACCTACAGTTTTATTGGCGTAATTCCAAAGATCCTAGATGCGATATAGGCCTAATCAGTTATGTTGCGTCATATCGGGTTCTAAAAATAACATGTATGTAAGCCTATACGTACGGTTTTATATATTTTCATAATATATGTGAAAAACTGAAAATGCAAAGCCGTTATTGCAGAAGAAAATTCTAAAACCAATCGCGGATTTTCATTTTTATAATTGGCATTGTCTCTCTCTATGATCTAGGCAGGTTTTTCTCGGGATTCTCTCGTTTTACCCTGCCAAAATCTTCATTCCACCACTTCTCCATACTTATCTCATCAATTTCGTTTCGTTTCATTTAATGGCGCGACAGACCTAGTCAGCCGATTCTGAGTCTAATATCCAATGCAAGATGTTCATCGACATGAATGCCCTATTTAAAAAGTCCATCTTTACTAGATGTCCAAAGCTTAAAATGCCATAAATCGAACACAACTTATGTAACTGTAAGTAATTAATGTCATTTTTATTCCGTACATATTTATGCATAAATTTGGAACTTCGCTTCCTCTCTTAACACACATTGTTTCAAATGATAAAATTTGGTACATTGGTAAGTTTTCGATGGTTTTACATATTTAATTTCTCCCTAAAAATCTGTTATATTCTCCTTTGATCTTTTTAGTGTATATTTTATTTATTGGCTCTTTAATATTACACGACTTGCTAGAATTTGTGTATTGAATTTTCTATTTCATTTTGTTCATTGTTTATATTTTATAAAAGTATCCATATACTCACGTGGTTAGCAGCAAAAATTCTTTCAAATTTGGAATGATAGCCTCCGTCCAAACAATGTTAGTCAGATAGCAAATGGTCAATAGTGTTTTGAAATATGTTCCAAACAGATAGGAGATTCTATCTTTAAGCATAATCAGTTCATTTTAATTGCCTATTTTGTGGAAATATTCCGTTGGGCATTTGTGTGTTTGGACATTAATTTTTGAGGAATTATGTATTTGGACATTAATTTTTGGGGAATTATGTATTTGGACATTAATTTTTGGGGAATTATGTATTTGGACATTTATGTTTGGGAAATTATGTATTTTGGACATTTTTTATGTGAACATTTATGTTTGTCATTTTCATTTTTTGACTTACAATTTTAATGGACAATGTGCATTGGTCATTAAGATCCATGCTGGGTCAGCGTGTAGATATTTGTGTATATTACAGACGTTAAGTAATAGGTATTTAATCTCATCTCTCGACCTGGCATTATCCTAGACATGGGTAGAGGGTTTACTTTTACCACAAATTAATATAGGCCTAATTGTAAAGAATAGTCTACAAATGTTATTAATGAAATAAAATACGTGAACCGGTATTTGGTGAGATATCTCAGCACGTGGTGTTGACTTATTTTTATTTCCAGTGTCAGTGAAAGTACATTATACATTACCACATTGTCCTTGGTGACATGATTGTAGTACAAACAATTAATTATTGTTTTCACATCCACATCCTGTGAATCTCTTCTGTATAATTATCACAAGAAAATTGTTGTTACATGATAACTATAATAACCATGTTCATTCATTATTTTATACTGTATTTATTTTATCAATAATAAAATGTTCTTGATTTGATCAGAACATACAGCCAACCGAGTTAAAATCCCATGACAAATGGTCCTGGTTGAACGCTTTCTTTTTCTAGTTTTCATCAGTTGTTGAAACAAATTGCGGATAGAAATTTAATTATCAGAATTCATTCAGTATTAATGATCGTATCACATTATCATAAAATTTAACTTAGTCAATGTCAACATTCTACAAAGAGTATCTACCTTTTATTCCGGCCCGGGTTTGATTCCCGAAGGGATATAGGATTTTAAATTCTCTATAAAATTAGAACCATCAACGTTTCTAGGATGAGAACGTATATTGAGAGTAAACATCCTACCTTCTCCTCGTGTTCATGTTTCTATGGTCTTTCATGGCATATAAATGGGAAATGTTTATCTTTTTTTTACCGATATCAAAACTGAACATGTAGGCAGATGGACATATAACGTCTATAAATAATCAACTTAAATTTGCTGGAATAAATGGATTCCGATTCATTCGTTACTAGTAATAATGATAATATTAAATATAAATTGATAAACTAACTGGCACATCGAACCAAGAAGTTAGTGGTCGCACAGACTTAGGTCCTCTATAGGCCAAATCCCTAATCTCAGCTAATATTTTCATACAATTCCCTCTAAAATTGATCCTGTTCAACTCATGGGTAATGCCATTTTCCCACATCAATCTTGGCCTGTGTATATGGCGCTTTCCCTGATTTTCCAAGCCGCTCTTTCGTTCTCCATTCATGCCACACATTATTCACATCGCAGTTTACGATACGTAGGGTCCTAACTGTTATTCTGATTTATTATATATCTCGTTTTCCATAAATGCATAATGAAGTTAAGTATCATGTAGTTTTTTTTGATTATGTTTCTGTTCACTTGTTGATTCTGTAGGTAAATAAGCGTAACTAAATTAGCTTAGTTAAGAAACTCCCGATAGGGAGCACCCTATTCCACATGCGGGGAAGTATGGAGTATATAGATAGAAGATCAAATAGGAATAAAAGTACAGTAAACCCTCTACTAGTGTCTTGCGTATTGCCATATCCAGAGATGAGATGAAGCCCCTATTATTGGAAGTCAGTGATATACAAAGATGCCAACTGACCAGGCAAGTCACACCATCATAAGTTCTAATGAAATGAAACGATATAAATGACATGAATATGGAGAAGTGGTGAAATTAAGTTTTTGATAGGGGAAATGCGAAATACCTACTCTAGCTCCGATTCATCCCATTACGAATCCCACAAGGAGTGACCGAGATGCGAATTGGGAACCCACGGTTAACAAGGTAGTGAGTAAGCACTTGCGCTACGGAACCGGCTAAGAATAAAAGCTATACATCCAAAATACATGTCAAGAAAAAAATAGTCAATGTATATGTGGACTCAGTATTTTAGTTTGCAGGCACTTTGCTTTGTGGTTAGGTAGGTATATTTTGCACGGATAAGTATTTAGCATATCAAGCGGCGTTGTCACGTTTTATTCACTGGCACCAACATACTGTAACTTATTTTAGTAATACCACATAAGATAAAAGTTGCAACGCTGTTAAGATAATTATATCCACGTGGAGTTGACATGAAAACGTCATTTTATATACGTCAATTATAATGCGAAGACATTATTGGCGGAGAACTGTTTTCAGTTTTTGGTGATTGGAGCGGCATCTGAGAAGCCTCTAACAATTCCCCGGCTGTGCCTTGCAGTAACAATGTATTTTTTAAACCAGAGGGAAACAGTTTGCCTTTGATGCCACCTGGAAACTAAAATACCGAGTCCACTATACATACAGTTTTGAATGTGTAATCAGCGATTTGTGTTACTATCTATAACAATGAAACAAACAAAACGTTCCATTTTCCAGCATTTTTAAATAAAATCGTAAAGTACTGAAATGAGACATCTCTGTTCATACATCCGCACGTGGGAAGGGCGCTCCCTTGCGGAATTTGTGTAACCAAGCTAATGTTACGTTTATTTCCTTATATATGTCAACCAGTGGCAAGTGGTTAGCTCATCATCAAAGAGATACTCACCTGGAGTATTAGCCTAATTGAATGACAAAGCCTAATTAAATTTTGTTTATAGTCAATAATTTATTTAGTCTTGAGTTCTTTTACTAGCCCGAAAATATTGAGAATTAGGATCAGTGGATTAAAATACCTTCCGAAAGGTTGTCCCTTGGATTTTCCTTCCTTAAAAAAATCATCGACCCCGGCTGATTTTAAACACACGACCTTCGAAACCAGAGGCAAGGAACCAAGGCCGTTGAAATGAGACATAATATGAAATAAATTTTTTTTTGTCCAATACCACCAGGTTGTCTTTTATGACATTTCTGTATTTCTCCCTTGACGTTGGCAGAATTGTAGTCCACTTTTTAGGTTAGGGCATCTGGAAGACGGAGATGATATGGGTTATAAATGATAATGAAGCGCCACGAAATTCCATAATGTAAACTTATCCTAAATTCCAGACCATGGGCAACCATCCATCCATCCATCCATCCATCCATAGTAATTCTGCCTGAGGGCAGATCTTTCACTGCAATCATAGCATTTTCATGCTATGCTTCCCAGCTTTACTAGGGAATTATAGGTGTGGTAGCTTCCTGTTGCTTTCCACACCGGTGAAGGATGATGATAATGATGATGGCCGAATGATTTTCGGGGACCGTTGGGCCCTAAGCTTCCTGACATTCGTTTTACAGGCGAGGAAAAACCCCGAAAGAAACCTCACCCAGGAGCCTGTCCCGACCGGGAATCGAACCCGGGCCCGCTGTGTGACAAGGCAGCACACAGCGGTGTACATGGACATGGACAACCATAGGAATAATAATTTTAAGGAAACATTCTTATGGTCTGACCGGGAATCGAACCCGGGACCTCGTGCATTGCAGTAAGAAACGCTGACCACTAGCCCATGAAACTTGTCACAATAAAATAATGAAAAATATTGAGATTAGACATAGGTTCCAATTTTTTTTAAATTGCATAATTAAATTGACGTATGTGATGAAAATGCACAATCGATTTTTTATTACTTGTACGTAGATAGAAATCGCAACTGGAAAAATGTTGTTACTTTTTGAAGGTGAAGAGAGTTATCTCGAGTAAGATGTATTGTTTCTCATAACAGTTCATTTTCATACAATTTCATAGATATTTAACGCATTATGATGCAACCCAAGGTTTCCAACTGTGCATGGAGTAATTTTGACGTTCATAACACGTAAAATAACATGGTACAGCTATGCAGCGTGAAGGTTCTGTGCAGAAATAACAGGTTGGCATTCATCTGCACTATCGAAGTTGATGAAGCCTCCCTTGTATTTTGCCGCCGCGCCGGGGTGATCTTGCCTGCCTCGAGCATGTTTTCTGCTTCCGAAAAAAAATTGAACTTCATTTAAGTTTATAATTAGAAAGATTAGCCCTTTTTTTAAACCTAAAGAATGCCTCCAGTATTAACTTCATTTGAAACCGTCTCTGAGGTCTAACACAATGGTTTTGAATATTTTTTTTATACTCTTACCACTAAAGACACTTTTCATTCAAATGCGCGACCTCAGATTTATCGATACTATAACTTATCATTCCATTTCATTAACGTAGTTAAACTTATCATCTTATAGGTGCTTTTATGTGCAAGACGCCACCTTGGCCTTACAGTAGCACAACCTTTCGGGAGAGGGATTTCAAACTATTGATTACAAACTAACCTTTTTGACTTCACAAGGACAAAGAGGGACTCCCCGAATGAGTGATCATAAGTAATGCCACGAGTGGCATTTGTTAGGACTATTTAACGAAGCTGTTTACTCACAAATCATTGTTTAACTATAGTTATTTTAAAATATGTATATATTTTATGTAAACGGCGATGTTTGAAAACAAATAAGAAATGTGAGGTTATGTTCATTCACTGCTGCTTGATCATATTATTTATTGCCAAATAAGATCGCAATATTGTAAGAGTGCACCCAAGTGGAGAAATAATGAAACACATCAAACTATATATCATAATCAACATTACCGGTTATGTCCACCGCTGTGGTCTCGAGGTAGCGTGCTGCCTTGTCACGCAGCGGGCCCGGGTTCGATCCCGGTCAGGACAGTTTTTCTGGGTGAGGTTTTTATCAGGGTTTTTCCTCACCTGTAAGACAAATGTCAGGGAAACTTTAAGGCCCAAACGGTCCCCGAAATCATATGGCCATCGCAATCATCATCATTCATATTCATCTTAGGTTAAGCTTAGGATTAGGGACTCTCCTGGCGCACCATTATCATCATCATCACCCATCATATCATCGGGGCAACGTAACCCCGCCTTCCAGGCGCCCCAACCTCAGAAGTGGGTTACAAATACGCCATGCCAGGAGAGAAACCAGGAATGTCGAAAGACAAACCTGGGACATTTGAAAAAAAAAAAAAAAAACATTACGGGTTATTCATTTATTTTTTTAGTAAACAAGTCAGTAAAATCAAGGAATCTTTTCATTATTTACTACATTCAAAGTATTTGTTGGAGAAAAATAATGCGTTGACCTGTTCAGAACATTAAAAAGGAGGAGCTTTCTTTATCACAAAAGCAGGAGCTGATAAAGAGAAATCGATAAAGAGCGAGGTGAAACACGACTGTCATTGGTTGTAAAACAACATTCATTGAAACGTGATTGGTCATTGACTAGCATTTGTGGCATGAGTTAAACAGTTACTTCAATGTCATATCCTCCTCCGAGACAACACAGCATTAAGAAACACACCATCCACAAACATTCATACTAAACATGACGAATATGATGATGATGGCTAGATTATGTCCGGAGATCATTTGAGCCTTAAGGTTTCCTGAAATTTGTTTTACAGGTGAGTAAAAACTCCGAAAAACCATCACCTAGGAAACTTATCCCAACTGGGGATCGAGCCCAGGTCATCTGCGTACGAGGCAGCAATGCTACCTCAAGACAACACAGCTTATCATACTATGTGAGAACAGTTGGTTACGTTACAGGACTGAAACTGATATTCTATACTAAATAAATTATGTAATTTCCCTACAATTTCATATTATCTTGACACTAGCGTCTTATCAAAATTAATTTGTAAAACATTTTCAATTCTTGCAACGAATATAATTTTATTTCGTAATATGTCAACTTTAATTATTTATAATTAGTAAATATTCACATCTGTTACAAAATGACACCTCAATGAACTTGGCCCAGATGGAATATTGAAGTTTTTAGAAATATTTTAAGATAAAATAGGAATAAAAGTAATATATCTAATATGCATGGCAACAAAAATTAATCATTGAATAAACTTATAGTCATGTATAATCAGCAATTTGTATTATTACTTGTAACAATAGAACAAATGAAAGTCGTCAGCACTGCCAATTGACAAAATGAACTATAAATTGCATCACAGCTATAAAAATTCCATTTTTGTAACGTGACTTCACTTTTTATTGCCTTACAATGAAAGAGCAATATGAACATTTTACATTTTCCCATTTAACCTCTTCAGTCCCTACGTGTCATATCATACTTCAGTAGTTTAATCTTTTTCTCATTTCGGAAATAAAATCCAATTCACTGTGACCGGTGGTATCATATTCGATACCTTCACAGCTTCAAGAACTTTTTTTAACTACACTTTAGATAGTAGCATCAATTACTTACTTACTTACTTACTCACTGGCACTATCGAACCCGTAGGTTCATGGCCGCGCGGACATAAGCTCTCCATACATCCCTATCCTGAGCCAAAGCTTTTCAATCATTCCATGTATACTCTAATTATTTCAAATCATAGTTAATGTTATTATCCCACCTCATTCTTGGTCTACCAACTGGGCGTTTTCCCTCTAGCTTTCCTACAAGAAGTTTCCATGGAAGTCTTTCACTCCCTACACGTGTCCATCGCAGACTACGAGACTTAACTTTTCTTATTATATCTGGCTTCCTATAAAGACCATGTAGTTCATTGTTATGTAGTCTTCTCCATTCACCTGTCTGTTCATCTCTCTTTGGTCCAAAAATTTTCCTAAGTACTTTATTCTCAAATACTTGTAATCTCCTTTCCTTCCTTAAAGTAAGAGTCCATGTTTCGCACCCATATAATATAATTGTTGTATATATTTTCAGTTTAACGTTTTTTGAAAGGAGTTGGGACATCAAGAGTCTCTGCAATGCATAATAGCATGCATTTCCAGAATTGAGCCTATGTTTAATTTCCTTGTGCATCTCATTCCTATTTGTGATTATTTGTTCCTAGGTATTTGAATTCAGCCACTTCCTCAATATTTCCCTCATTTGTCATTAGCTGTCAATTTCGCATCAATTAAGGGGCAAAAACTTATTCAAATTTCCTCTACATCCAGCGTCTTAGGGATGTCTTTTTCTATAGCTATAACAGTCTTCATGGACCATTCTATTACGCAAGCAAGTATTCATCCGCCATGGAACGCTGACAAACACAATAGAAGTTTGTCGATTTATGACACTCCAATATCTTCAAAAGACTCACGGGGTCATATTATTTTCTGCATAGTTCGTAACGGCATACGTCAAACATAATTTCTAATACTTGGATATACGAGGGCGGATCGGAAAGTAACGGACAATAATTTTTTTCTGCCTTGGTATTGCAGCTAGAATGTTGAAATTTCACAGAGATATAGTTTGAAGTTTTCACTACAGATGGTATTTTTTTTCTCAGGTGCACCTCTTGCGAGAGAAGCTTGAACTATGCAACAAAGATGGCGCGCATGCTACAGTCGTCCACAGGGCGGATCGGAAAGTAACGCACAATAATTTTTTTTAAAAAGTTTAATAGTAAAAAAAGGAAAAAAAATCACTAATGAACTTACATCTTTTACCTACTTTTCGACATAGTCATCAACTTTCTCAACACATTTTTCCCATCGTGTTACCAGTTTCAATATGCCCTGTTCGTAGAAGTCCGTTTGGTTGGAGTGTAGCCATCTGCGCACTGCTGATTTCACTTCCACATCTGTCTCAAAGCGTTTGCCGGCCAGGAATCACGTGGCGAATCACTAAGGTTCACGCGTCCCTCTTGGAAGAATGTGCACCACCTGGAGACATTGCTACGGTCCATACAATCATCCCCACACACGCCACGCATGTCCCTGTGAATTTCACTGGGTTTATGCCCTTTGGCCCACAAAAATCGAACAACACTTCTCTGTTCCTCACAGGTGGACGACTGTAGCATGCGCGCCATCTTTGTTGCATAGTTCAAGCTTCTCTCGCAAGAGGTGTACCTGAGAAAAAAATACCATCTGTAGTGAAAACGTCAAACTATATCTCTGTGAAATTTCAACATTCTAGCTGCAATACCAAGGCAGAAAAAAATTATTGTGCGTTACTTTCCGATCCGCCCTCGTATTTCAAAATTTTAAGTACGACAGCTTATACAGAACGACTGTAAGGTTAATTTTGTGAAAAAAAAAGTTTTGAATCTTAGAGGGGTGCGGGATGGGATGCGAATTCAAAATATGGGGTGCTCGATTACCCTTTTTCACACACTTGACGGGCCTACTGTTGGAATATAATAACATTTTTACTTGGAGTCTATCTATACCCTATTTCTAAAGGAATGCGCTAATCAAAATTAATAGGATTGAATTAAAGAAAACAAGCGACGGAATAGTGGGATAGGTTTTTTCTCGGTTTTGTATCACATAACAATACTATTCTGTCTGGCATTTTGAAAGGAAACTAACCATGACGAATCTCATCATTCACTTGTCTTATATCTAAAGAAGAATGACGTCGGCTATCTTTTGTCTTGACAAAAGAAAGCGTATGTCAGAAATATACGAATCAAACATACGGTATCTCTAACAAGAATAATTCAGTTTTTCTTTTGAATAGAATGTTAAATTTTTATAAAGGCTATTTAACTCATGCCCCAAATGGGAGTCAATGGCCAATCGCGTTTCACCTGGATTTTATCAATTTAATTTCATCACAATAAAATCAAGCTCCTCCTTTTTAGCATTTTGAATAGGTCAGAGCATTCTTTTGCAGGACTCATAATGCTGGTTATAAACAGTTTGACGTGTTTCATTTTTTCTCCACTAGGGTGCATTCTTACAATATTGCGATCCTTATGCGATCCAATATTGCGAATTTCGGCCAGTATGGGACCGATGCCCACCCAGCATCGTGAGGAATTTGGGTAGCTATAAGTTAAGTAGCGGTTCCGGGTTGAGAATACCAGCTATCATGACTGGGGGACCCGACATGCTGACCACATGTCATCCCTACACTAGCTGGATGATCGTCTACCTCTATGATTGAGAGATGTGGATGCGAGGCCAGCAGCGGATATTAGGCCAAGGGACTTCTAGGCCGGTCACGCCGTGGAGTTATTTAATCCAGAGTTAAAATCCATCCCGAAGGTCGGCGTAGGACATATAATAGTATTTACGAAAGGGAAAGGTTAGACTAAAGAAAAGAAGAAAGCAAGAAAGAAAAATCTTTCGAAGTTTGGTATAGGCCTACAAGTAGCAGATACCTACATATATCTTTTATTTCAATTTTATTTAAAAATAAAAGTATTTGAGTAAAAGTGTTGTCATATTGCGTTTATGGTCACGTGCATGTACCAATTGAATGTGTAACCCTATAAATGTTATGTTTATATGTCTGTATACATTTGTCTTGTGCAAATAAGCAACAGATGTTAATGTAATTAATTATGAAAATTTGTTTAATGCCACCACGTTGTCATTTCGACATTCTGGTATTCTTTCCTGGCATTACGTTATTGTAATCCATTTCTGAGATTGGGGCTCCTGGAAGGTGGAGTTACGTTGCACCGATAATATGATAGGTGATGATGGTAATAATGCGCCAAGAGAGACCTTAATCCTAAACTTTGTGAATATGATAATGATGGCCAGATTATATTCGGGGACCGTTCGGGCCTTAATGTTTCCTGATATTTGTCTTACAGGCGAGGAAAAATACCGAAAAAAAAATCACTCAGAAAACGTGTCCCGACCGGGGATCAAACCCAGGCTCGCTGCGTGACAAGGCAGCTTGCTACCTCGAGACCACAGCGGTGGACATTACGAAATTATGAAATTATTAATAGTGTAATAGATCGTGGTAATGAAACTCCAATCGAGCATTTACATTACTACTGAGGAAAATCCGGAAAATAACCCTGGTGAGGTTGTTCCGGAGGCACGCCTTATATAGTTGGTTATGAATACAAGCCAGGAAGTCGAGGGTTTATGTTCCGACGAGGTCAGATTTTTAAACTGGCGTAAACTGTCTGCCGGCACCGTGGCCTTAAGCTCTCATAAGCTGGATCATAAGATCTCAATACATCCCTATCCTGAATTAATGTTTTCCAATCATTCCCTGTACAATTCCCCTCCCTCAATTAGTTATTAATTTATTCTCTCTCCTCATTCTTGGCTTATCTACTGGGCATTTCCCTCTGTTTTTTTCTACAAGAAGTTTCCATGCTTCTATTTCATTTCCCATAAGTGTCACATGTCCTTAGCTGTTATTACATATTTTGCCCATAAAGATTATGTAACTCATGAAAATAATAAAATGCAAGTAAATTAATTTAGAACACCGACATTTTTGTTGGTTAGGAAATATTCTTCTTTTATAAGTCGGCCGCGGTGGACTAGTGGTTATGCTCCTTGCCTCTGGTCCCGAGGGTCGCGGGTTCAAACCCGGCCGGGATCGATGGATTTTTGAGGACGGAAAAATCCAAGGAGCAAGTCCTCCGGGAGGGACTTTAAGCCGTGGGTCCCGAGTCTGAAGATTTTCAGGCTCTTAAAAAATCCTTAAGCCTGAATGAAAAGGCCTCTAAGCAAAATTTACCGAATTTTCCCGTCCTAGTACTACCTTGTTTCCTAGATGTCAGTATGAGGCGGAACGCTGACCACGGACCACTCAAAATGACATCTATACGAAAACAAGTGTAACTAAATTAATATGTTTCAAATTCTTCCCTCTAGGGGGAGAGTGCCTTAATCTCTGTAAAGGAAATGCATGGGCTTACAATACCGTACAAATAAGTCATGGCTAGGGCATGAAGTATTAATGATGTCCAATTTTCTTTTTCTGGAATGTCTGTGCGAACCTAATATTTTAGAGGTTCCTAATTTTTCAGTTTCTGGGCATAGACACAGCGCTGTCTCTTGAAATTCATTGTTATAATATTAACATGACTATCTGTGGCCCATAGACCTTTCTGTGCACATAGATCCATTTAAAATTATAAACTGAGAAATCATGATTTTGGCACTTAGACTTATTATATAAAACTAAACGCCTCAATTCCTGTTTGATGTTTCCGATAACCACTTGTTACATCATATATAACTGAAATTGCAATTTCCGCTCTTGTTTTGATCAACAAGAAAAGTGTGTCGTTATGTGAGAAATTGAAACAATAAAGTTGGCAATAGTATTTCAAAATACATTCCTATGTTCAATATAAAGATTAGGTAATGTGTAGTCTATTGTTTTATTTAAAACAATATGCTGTCATAGAATGTTATTTTTGTTATAATAAAGTAGGATTACTATTGATATTTATTATATTTGCTATGTATGCATTATCAGAACTAATTAAATCGGTTCCTATGGATAGAGGTTAACATGATCGCCTCTGTTTATAAGGTTTGTGGACTTAACCTGATTGGGGTCGATGCATTTTTTTTTTCAGGTTGTAAAAAATATGAGGGTTGTAAGGGGTAGTGACGTGTGTATAACCTCTCCTACCCAATTCTCATCCTCACCTTCTCGTGGTACAACCCGTTTTCACAAAGGAGGCTCTGAGGACCGAGTCACGGCGGTATAACCGTTCCATCGGGTACTGAGTAAATGCAGTCTCTCCAGAGACTAAAAGGTAGCAGCTCTACCACTGGACTACTTAGCGTCGGGCCAGTAACCTGTCCTAAGGAACTTCAAAACTACTTTCAAGTCTCAACACGAAAAAATCCACTCAAAAGACTTTTGGATGGTGTTTCTCTTGAGGCCGAAACAGGTCAACAAATGGCCTAAATTCGTGAATGTACTATGATGATGATGATAAAAAATATGAGTATGGGTTCCATCAGAAGGGAATAAAACCGTAGGTCTCATGTTGTACATTTACGGAACGTAAAAGAACTTCAAACCTGAAAAAATGTGGCCTCTTAGCAAAATTTGTCGGCCTTTTCACGCCCAAATTTGAATCGTGATGCATCGTTTAATAAAACAATATAAGTAAGTTATTAAATCATTTAAGTCCCATAGATCAAGACATGAGACACAATTGGGGAATGGAAGAGGGGCGTGGAAACATTGTAGAAAGAAAGAGATAAAGAGTCCAATAGTTAGGTCAGGAATATGGTGAAAGATTAACATAACCAAGATTTGAGGGAAGTGAATTATACAGCGGATGTTTAAAAAAAATATTAGCTCAGGTTATGGATGAACATTCGGGCTCAAAAGTGGCAATGAGCGAGTTAGTTAATAATACTCGTACATGGTCTTGTTTGTTGTGTACGTCTTTGTCTTAGACGCAGCGGTCACAGGTTCGATTCTTGGTTGGAATAAGTTTCATAAGTGGGGGTTTTCGGAGATTTTCTTCATCTGTTAAATAAATTTCTGACCCAAATAGTTCTCGATCATCTAGGCAATATCATCACTGTTGAAGTTAAAATAAAACTCATACCTGAAATCTCAGTCGTCTCAACTTGGTAAGATATTTTTTTAAATTCTTTGTAAAATAAATGTTCTTCAAATAATTTTTAAAGCATTGAATCATCAATCATATCATAATCATCGTATTTAGAATGCATTTGTGAGTGAATGTGGTCTTGAACTAAATATTTGTTTTTGTAGGAAATTGTCTTGGCATTGAGATGATCACTCATCCGGAGGAGCTCTTCATGCTTTTGTGGGGCCAAAAAAGTATGTATATAAACCACAAATAAAAATCTTCTCTAGACAGGTGTTTCCCTTTAGGCCCGGAAGGCATAGGACACGTAAAAGTACTTATGAAAGGGCAGCATGTGTGTGTGTGAGATAAGAGAGAGAGAGAGAGAGAGAGAGAGAGAGAGAGAGAGAGAGAGAAGGAGAGAGAGAGAGGAGAGAGAAGAGAGAGAGAAAGAGAGAGAGAGAGAAAGAGAGAGAGAGAAAGAGAGAGAGAGAGAAAGAGAAAGAGAGAGAAAGAGAAAGAGAGAGAGAGATTGAGAGAGAAAGTTGAGAGATTAGGAGAGAGATAAATGAGTGAGAGAGAATGAGAGAGATAAAAGAGAGATAGTAGATGAGAGAGAGAGAGAAAGAGTGAGAGAGAGAGACGATAGAGAAGCGTGAGAGAGAGAGGAGAAAGAGGAAGAGAGAGTAGAGAAGATGAAAAAAGGAAAAGGTAATACCGTAGATAAAATAAAATTTCGAAATACGTAAAGGGTCTAATGTTCTTGCTTGAGCACGCATAATTTATTCAAGCTATATTGTATTGCTAATATTTGTTTTTGAATCTATTAGTAGTCTAAGTAAGTAGTAGTCTAGGATAAACAGTATCCTATTATATAAATTCAGTTTGGAAAATCGTGTCTTTCGATAGAAGTATGCATGCAACAGTTTTAACAAGTTGAATGTTGGAGAGCTCATTTGTGAGACATTTGTATCGATATTACCATATTACATCAAAGTTTATCAGTTCGTACTACTTTGTTGAATTTTGAACATGTACGCCTTAAAATGTATCAGTCCAAAAATTAATCGACTCCGTAGTAATAATTACATATAAAGTTTGGGACTTTCCATATGATTACATGCATCATATCTAAATTAAGAACGTATACACTCTTGTTAAAGGGAGGAAAAAATAGCACCTGAAACGTGATCTGAACCCAAGATTTCTAGCTTTACGCGCTCAAGGTCTTGGGTTATGACCCCGGCTTAGACGTAAATTTTTCCCCCTAGCTATGCTTATTAGGTTTTAAATGTTTGTTGTTCATAAAGCGCTTATTTATACCTGGAGTTTTAATTAACCTAATTCTTCTGCTTATCATGATCATCTTGATGAAGATTATGACTGATTTCGTTAATACAGCACTATATTAAATTAAACCCAATCACCAACCGTTATTACTCAATATTGAGAATGACAGTTTTGCTGTCGAAACGCATAGACGGTTTTTACTTTGTGTGAATGGTTTTTACGGTGGCGAATGGGACCCATTTATTTAATATAGTGCGGTATTAACAAAATCAGTTATATTTGTAGATGATTTAACATTTCAGATCATATTGCGTTTAGACATTTTAATTGTATCCAGTAGGCTGTATGTGGATGTCTGTGACATTTTTTGTGTGTTTTGTGTAAAACTATCGGCCTCAGTGATCTAGGGTTTAAGTTCCATGCATCTGGTTTCGAGGGTCACGTATTTAAACTTAGCCCGGTCGATGGATTATTTAGGATGAAAGAAATCCAAGGGGTAGCTTCTTCAGGAGGGATTTTAAGCCATGGGTCCCTAGTCTGAAGATTTCCATGCTCATAAAAGAACTTCAAGCCTAAATTAGAGTCTCTGGGGAAAATTTAATCTGCCTTTCCCATCTAAGTAATGTCTTAGATATCTATTAGATATCTCTACAAGGCGATGTGTTAACAACATGTAACTCACTGACATCTATAGAGAAATTATAGAAGGTTTGTTTGGTTAAGAAAATCTCGCTAGGGACCAGCCTTGTCCCCAGGGCGGGGATGTAAGGGTATAGGCTACTACATGTGTAAACTACTGATTTATTTATTTTTAATTCTATGAAATGACGAATTATGTTGAAATGGGCCCTGATAATGAAATTGCAACTCAGCGTTTGGCTTGACGATTGAGGAAAACCAGAAAAAAACCTCGACCAAGTTCGTCGGCAGCGAGATTTGTACCTTGGATCTCCCGAATACACTACCGTCTCAGCCAACATACTCGATTGCCATGATGATGATGATGATGATGATAATAATAATAATAATAATAATAATATAATAATAGTAATAATTAATAGCTTTATTTTACCTGGCAGAGTTAAGGCCTTGTCTGCCACTCAACCAGGTTTTAAAAAATACAAAAAAAATAGTCTTACATCTAAATTACAATAAACATAAACAATTATATGTTATAAATACAATACAATTGATATTTATAATATATTTTGATTTACTCTAAATTTAACGAATTAAATATATATAATATATACAAGATATATAAAAAACCGATCTGGAGCCTGGTTATTTTTTCTTCAATCAGGTATTAGGCTCTTAAGCCTGTTCCGGTTTCACACATTCTCCAACCAACGTTTTTGTGGTCTACCCAAATCTCTCCTTCCTTTAGGTTTGTAATCAAAATTCTTCTTCTGTAGCTAATTACTTCTAGGAGTCCAATTTACTGATATCTACAATGATGAATCATTTCCTCTAATGATGTTACGTTTAATTATTTTCTTTTATCCTCATTTTTAAATTTATCTAAGCTAGTGGAACCCTTAACTGATCTCAAAAACCTCTTTTCTGTAGCCTGCAATTTGTTAATATAATTTCGTGTCATGGTCCAAGTTTATGATCCATATTCTGTAGCCTGCAATTTGTTAATATCATTTTGTGTCATGGTCCAAATTTCTGATCCATATAGTAGAACTGGTATTGCTGTCACCGTATAGAACTTAATTTGAGTTTTCTTGGAACCCGGTTGTATATTATAAATGAAGACGTCCAAGTATAACGTTATGCGTGTCTTATCTTCACTTGTTTTTAAGAATATATAGGAATTAGTGTGTTCCATGGTTATCGAAGTGTTTCTTGTTGACGTCAATCAGACTGGAAAACTGTCACCTAGCAACTGACCGACATTGTCATGTTCATGGGTGTCACACATAGAAAAATGTCATTATTACAATCTTATAATCTATGATGTTTATCATAACTTCATTATAGTTACAAAAATGTTAAAAAATCGTTGTTCACGTAATGAGAACGGCCTGATAGAAAACCAGAGCCTCGGGCAAATTTATTCTTAATATTTCTTCTTCTTCTTCTTCTTCTTCTTTTCAAGTATTAGGCCAAGGCCTGTTACGATCGTAAAGAAAATTTTCCCTCCTGCGTTTCATAGGACGACCCAGAGATCTTCGTCCTCTTGGCAAATACTTATGAACAGCTTTGGGGATCCGATTTGAACTCATTCTTTCAATATGGTGTTTCCAATTTACTTGGTACTGTTTAATATACTCGAAAATTGGCGTACTCTTCAATTCTTTTAAGATATCGGTGTTCCTTTTCCGATCCCATCTGGTGTAAACCGCTGTTCTGCGCATGAATCTCATTTCACAAACCGTTATTCTGCTTTCATGTTGTCTTTTTTAATGTCCATGCTTCACTACCATAGGTCAACACTGGTCTAGCCAAAGTATTATATAAACGTAATCTGGTGTTTTTTTTGTTCAAGGGATGGTTTCATAACTTGATTAATAATTCCCAAACTTTTATTATAACTAATAATTTTTTCAGAGATAGGTTATCCTTTTCATCCCAGATAGAGAGATAATATCCAAGGTATTTAAATTGTTTAGATCTCTCTAAAATTTTATTAATATAAGTTATTAACAAAACTAAAATTATGGCATTTCATGGGAAGGACCCCATACAAAGAAAATGTCTCCAGCATAAAATTTAACAGTATAAACTAAATTGGAAACACCATCTTGAAAGAATAAGTTCAAATTGGATCCCCAAAGCTGTTTATAATTATTTATCAAGAGGACGAAGATCTCTGGGTCGTCCTATGAAACGCTGGAGGGAAAATTTTCTATAGGATCGTAACAGGCCTTGGCCTAATACTTGGAAGGGATAAAAAGAAAAAAAAGTGTTGGCATTTTCACACAAGGACCATATTCTATAAATTACGGATATAAATCATAAGAAAGAGCGATTTTTTGATCAATTTTTAATTTAAAAAATTGTCAAAATACTCAAATGAGATTTCAGCCTACATACTGTTTCCATGTATAGTGCAATTAATTTAGTAAACTTTATTCTCATACTTAAATAAGTTGTAATATCATGTGAATTAATTTGTTGCAAGAGGTTCGTCAGAATTTTATTTGGAAACTAAGACTGAAATTCTCCACCAATTTCTCAATCCCAACTCTCTAAGCATCTCCATCTACCTCATCCTTCCATCGCAGTTTCGTCTTCTCCTCTTTTTCTTCTACCTTCTGGTTGAGTGGACCATATCCTTTTCATGACAGCTATAATATATAGCATGGTCCCTTTTCTCTATGATACCACTTCCCAACCATCTCACTTCCTGTATCGCTGTCACCTCTATATTATAGTCTTCTAATCGTTCCAAGAGCATTTTCATTGCTCCGGGTCTATAGAGAGATAAAACTTCCATGTAGCAAGCTTTTAAAAATAATTGTCCTTTTTTCCGTTTGCCAGGTTGTGCCAATAAAGACAAGCCATTTCTATTTCCTTGAGGTTTCGTAGTTTGAAATATTTTTCTGGTGTGAGGGTACTAACCTCACCCCCAACTCCCAACCTGGAGGACCAGGTCTTTTGATTTTGGGGTTTCCGTCCCCTAGATCAGTCGCTTTCACCACAGCTACAGAGCCTGATCTGCCCCTCCCTATCCTGAGGATTCTCATCTGCCTCCATTGCTGTTGGGTCATTTAGACCTCCACCTGGGTCTCCTCTTCTGAGTTGCTTCTTAGTCTAGGTCTTCACCTTTGGCCTGACCGACAAGGGAGGCCCTACCAGTAGCTTCGCCCAAAGGATCACTAGACCATGCAAGCACCCCCACCAACTTCAAGGTCATGCAACTCCTAGGGGGTGCCTGATACAAGTATATCATGTTATTTTTTATAAGATGAGAGTATTTCAATAATTTTAAATTTATTTAATTTTCTGTGTAAATGTTTACATAACTTTACTGCCTTCTTTATTAACAGTAATTTGTTTTGTATTTCCGACAATGCTTGGAGCGATCATATGTATAAGAGACGTGAGAAGAAAAAAAAAAGACTGGAACAGTTAGAAACGTGGTTATTGAAAAAATGTAATATAGTAAATGGATAGACCAAATAAACGATATTATACTAATGACAGTGGAAAAAATAAGATTGCAGATATGGAAGAGAAAAGTGTAGTAGTAGTGGTACTTTATTTCACTAAAAGTAAGCTACATAAATTTTATTTACAAATCTGAATCGCATGGACAGCAAGCCGTACCTGCTGTTGACAGTCCGTATCAATAAATGTATGTCTAGTAGTAAAAAAAACACAATAGCATAACAATAAAATTACATTATACATGAATTAAATTATGTTTGGTTATTAAGTTGCATTTTGTTTACATATTTCTTTATTCATGAATAAGTGTTGTTCTTATTTTCCGCGTCTTGTCCATAAATTTACTCATGTTCATCCAATTTTCTAGGTTTACCATTATTTCGTAGCATCCTATTCTATCACTATTTGAATTTAGAAATATTTTTGGCAACAACTGAAGTGTCCAATATTCAAAATCGTTACATTTTCCTAACGTACATATTTCGTGTTCAAAGCAAGTGGCTGGGATACTGCCTAAAATGTCGATCTGTTATAGGATGAACTTTAAGGAATTATTATTATTATTATTATTATTATTATTATTATTATTTAATATCCGAAATTTATAAATCCTATTTTACTGAAGATACGATAGAGTTATAGTTCGTTATAGAGTGAATCATTATATAATTTTATTTAACATTAAAGTTTTTTGAGACTTTATTTATAAAAAAAACATTAAAGCCTGTAGTTATTTTCTGTCATAAGCATTTCTATAATGGGTGGTTCACATAAATAGGCGTGTTATTTAATATACATGAGAATTCGAATCTTTCGTTCCAGAACAAAGGACAATCAAAGATAATTTATGTTCAACGCTTTGATTGCTAATGTCACAATAACAACTTGCATCACTGTAAGGAAGTGTGGCTAGAATAAATGTCCGATGAAGAATATATAAATGATAGATAGAATACATATATAAAAGGTAGCACCAGCGGCCACATACGGTATTCAGATAATTTGGATTCACCTAACAGCGAAAAACCTCAAGAAATTGGAGAATGTCAAAGCCAGATATCTCAAGAGGGCTTTGTCACTCTCAAAGTACACAAGAAACAGCTACGCCTACAGAATAGCACATGAATCCTACTTCATTGAGGACATCAAGCTTCGCTTCAAACTACCAGAAACCCAGGCATATAAAGACGCCATCAAAGAGAGACAAAATAAAGCCAAAGCAATACCGATGGAAATAATGGACACAGAAACGATGAAAACTGATGTGTGGAAAGGACCGAACTTCCAACTTCGCCACCTATACACACGCTTCGCCGCGCATGGTTTCAACGGGAAAATATGTCAGAATCCGTCATACCACGACCCCAAGGAGGACTGCAGATGTAAGCTTTGCGACGAGCCATGCTCCAGGTACCACCTAATGAAATGCTAAAGCAGAACTCAGCCTCTCACCAAAATTACAAAAGACTGGTGAAAACTCTAAATGTACACATTGTGTTTATTAAAGTCAATTAATGCATATATAAAATGAACTGTATACGCAGCATAGAAAGAAGTATTTGAGTGCTCTGAGTTTGCAATGAAGATCCGTCTCTGGGGGAAAATATGTGAACATGTGATCTATTCTATCTCCTCACTATCGTTGTGAACGGACTTTTGGAACATTCTGTGTTATTTCTTACAGTTCATTGATTTAAGATTAGTCTAGTTCAGCAGCAGAGAAATGTTAACAGATGTTGAGATGTTAATCGGGATTTTAAAAAATAATTTTCTCACGAGTCAGTTATCTTGAATGAAGGCTTGGTATTTAGCACAAAGCGGAAGAAATTTAAGATATCGACAGAAATCGTCCAGCCGTGAAGCAGCATTGAACTTGAAAAACACATGAAAGTGTTAAGTACTTAAGCATGCCTATGAATGAAGCAACTCCAGTTCTAGGACGATTGTCATTCTGCATATTTACACGTACTTGTCTCTCCTTTTTAAGACTTTATAGTAAATTTATTTGGTTATAAAGGGGAAAAGATGGCGTGAGAGGCTAACAGTAATTTCTCTTATGCAAATATTTATACAAAAGTATCATACACATCCGCACTATCTCCTTATTACACTGGCCAACATGATTTTTCTCTCATGAGTACCAATAGTTGTACTTAATGCAGTTTTTATCGTGTTTTCAAATATGTATTCGGAATTTCTGCATCACTCTCGGTTATTTTTTATTTCATTTTCAATCAATGGATTTAAATAATTATTTTTTTTAATAAACTTTTTTCGTCCATTTGTCCATTGTAAAATAAAACCAAATGAGCTAACTCGGGAGATTTCAGCTATGGAAAAGAGATAGGCCTATCAAGGCAAATGGAATCCTAATATGCTGGCCGATTACTGTTGGGCCACCAAGAGGGATGCTCCACGTGAAATATAGCAGAAAATCGTCATTTCTTACTTTCTAGGTGAGTCCGAATGTTCGAATATTATGTAGTTACGAATGTAGAAAATATTAAAGTGTTTGAAATTATAAATTACTGCCTCTCGGAAACCTTGCGTGATGGAGAAAAACCGATTTTATATTTGAATTCAGGAGAATAAATACTATCAGAATCACATATTTTTCTTTCTGAGACAAAAAGTTTCTTCTTTTGTTGCTCAGCGTTATTATTACTTACCTGATGTAAATAATTTCTTTATTACTCATTAAATGGGTTTGTGTTAGAATTTCGATTGAATCAGTTCTCAGTATGTGTTCAAACATTTTCCCATGTTTAATGTAAATATAAGGACACTGTACCTACAGTATATTAAGACCATCAACAAATTTCATTAAAATTTATGTTTTATATGTTTGTAGAATAATTATCTTGAATATTTTAGACTCTCAGACATCCATCTGTGATTAGATCTTTTAGGAAATGATATATGAATTTCCAGTTATGATTTCATTACTTTTAAAAACATTCGATTTTTAATTATGGATAAATATGTGGATAGCAAATTTAAGATGTTTTCCTTGTGTCAAAATAATTTTGCACGAAAATCAATCGACTTCGGTAGGCCAAGGCCTTTGTTCGCTATCTATTTTAATTTTGTAATTAGTCTATCAGTTGGCGATTATTTACTGATATCATATTATGATAAATGTACATATTAGTATTTTTGTCATCCTGTTTTTTGTTGACCAAGGTTCTAGGTTCAACGCGATAGGTAGATATGATTTCCACGTAAGGCCACGTAGCCACACAAACTACAATTTTTATTATCATTTATTTCCAGATTGTCAATTCAGATAGAGTTTCTGTTATTTTAATGTAAAGTGATCCCACAACAGGCCTCAGGAGGCCCTTGGGGTAGTAGGAGGTTAAGGCTCCCACTTTTTCTAGACAATCGGCACTTTATGTCAGCCGGGTTGTCAGCCCTGCGTGACGGCCGCCATTACCCCCAGAACAAGCGTCTGGTACTCATTTCCGTTAGAGGCTGAATCGACCCCAGGGCCATAGTGCCGCCAGAGGGTTTGGGTCAGTTTAAAAATCCTGACCCCAACGGGACTTGAACCCTCGACCCTCCGGCTTGTAGCTCAGTGCCTTAACCACTACGCTACGGCGTGCCCCCGTTATTTTAATGTAGTTTATTAAAAAAAATACTTCTAGTTTGTATTATGGTTCAAGTCCTCATGAGGGAAGAAATTTGCTCATGAAATTTCGGACAACCTGTGATCGGTATCCACCTAGCATTAGGATAAATTTAAATAGCTAGCAATAAATAGCAGCTCCTGGCTGAGAAAACCAGCTATAGCAAAGGGGGGGTCTGATGTACTAATCACATATAGGCCTATTTCCTTCTCTGGTTGGATGATCGTACACTTCTGGAAATGACGCACGTGGATGCGAGGCCAGCAGCCGGATTGCAGGCTAGAGGCCTGTAGTCAGTTTAACATCTCAAATCATTAATGTTACAATCTGAGGCTTCAAGTTTTTTTTTTCCAGGCGCGACAGGCCTAGAAGGCCCTTGGCCTACCAGCCGGCTGCTGGCCTCGCATCCGCATGTGTTAATCACAGAGGTAGATGATCATCGAGCCAGTGTAGGGGTTACATGTGGTCAGCATGTCGGGTCCTCCAGCCGTTATAGCTGGTCTTCTCAACCTGGAGTCGCTACATATTGTAGCTACCCAAATGCCTCACGATGATGGGTGGGCACCGGTCCCATACTGGCCGAAATTCCATGAGAAAATTTCTTCCCACATGGGGACCCGAACCAGCGGAAGTCCCGTAGCTCTGCGCCACGGCTTCCTGTCTTAATCACTTGGCTACGGCGCGGGGCTCAACTTATTTTACTTTCCGTAAATCCATATTACGGACTCATTACTTTACTTTATTTCATACGGAAGCTGCATTTAGGATTTTTACGCCTTGAAGAAATCTATAAATTATAAGTTCAAAATATAGTTGAAAAATTCAGAAATATCAAAGCAATTGGTTAGTTACAACATGCGCAAAGAATGGACCCATCTCACTTTCCTAAATTAGCATTGCAGTTTCAATATACAGGGCTTCGAGATGAAGGAAGACCAACATTAAGATGGACTGACCAACCACATCTTGAGATCTCATAGGAATGGGCTCAAGCGACCTAAACTTGAACAAGTTCATGATGATGGTGAAAAATTCTATGAGTCGAGCCGGGTTTGAATTCTTACAATTTTGGTTGAAATGCAATCAGTAAATGAAGTAACATAACGGAGTAAACGAAAAGGTCACCATAAAATTTGAATTATATTTAAAAGTTGAATCTTATTATATTCATATTGAATTAGAGCTCCTTAACGTCACTACGATAAATAAATACAAAGTTTATGGCTCGTATCTCCGATATCCAGTTCCCTACGAACCATCAAAATATTATCCTCCCACCTGAGCCTACGGCTTTTTTTTTTATTTATTTATTTTTATTTACATATATACTACAACCCGTGTTTCACCAATGGTATATCACGGGATATTTACAGTTTTACAATTGTTCAATTATTGTTCTAGTTGTTCTTGTAGTTGACGGAAGATCCTCTTAAGAAATTCTGCAACGTTGACTGTGTTAAAGTGGAACTTCAGAATGTTTGGCGGAGTAGCAATTTGTAGAATAGCTGGTCGATCTCTGGAGAACATGTTGCATTCAGTCATCAGATGGTGGGCAGTCTGCAGTGATTTTTCTGGGCAGTTGCAATAAGGTGAAGCAGTTTTGTTCATTTTGTGTAGGTAGGATTTAAATAGTCCATGGTTGGTGAGAAATTGTGTGGTTATATAGTTAGCCCATGGAGATAGAGAGAGTCTATAGGGTATGTTGGGGATGAACATTTTGGTATGGAAGGCGTCATTTGAATTGGTATAAATTAAATTCCAGATTGTTTCATAGTATTCTTTTAATAACTGCTTGCCTCGTGTTATAGGGAAGGCTTCCAAATGGTCTTTACCGTAAAGTTTGCCAACTAAACATTTAAAAGCATTTCTTCTGTCACCCATTCGAGCTACATGACTTGTCCTCTTAATAGCCCTGAGTTTGTGACTCTAACAATGGTAAATAAACGATATAAATTATGGAGTTCCATATTGTTAAATACTAAACACTAAATTTTTGTAACAGATCAGCCTAACGGTCTTGTGGTCGGAGCTTCTGCCTACAGTTCGTCAGGTTCTAAGTTTGATTCCCAGTCAGACAACAGACATTTTTCCCTTAAGGGGAACGACTGGTGAATTAAAAAAAATAGTTTTCATCTGAATGTTTTAGAAATTTTATCACAAGCATTATGCGCTTAAAGAAATGTTTCTCTGAAATTTTATGTTTATAAGTAGAATAGTTTCATAATTATGGGTTTTTTAAATCTATTTTTTAATATTTTCTAAAAATGCTCCTTACGAAGAATTTTAAAATATTCTCTCATGAAATTTGAGATTCAGAGTCTTTATGATTTCACTAAACACATTTTCTATGCAAAAAAAAACATCATCAATGGAGGATAGGCCTACTGCTATTTTTCATTAAAAAAATGTTCACTCTCATGCATTTCCATCTCAATTTAAAAGAACACATGTGTCTTAGTCTAGTAACTGCATAGCAAATTTTAATTATCATATACTGGATAATCTAAACACAAAATTTCATTTTGATAGCATAAAAATTGCATCGTAAGGAGAATTTTAAGTTTTAGAAAACTGAAATAGAAAAAAAAAAAACACACACAAATTTAAAGTTTAAGTAGTGATACTGATCACACGTGCCAGGGTATTTAAACTCTTACGTCACGGACTCAAGTTTGCTCCTACGATAAAAAAAATACATGAAAGTGATCCTGAAGAATCAGTATGATTAAAAAGCAAATAAACAAAAAAAAATCATTTTTTGCCATTTTTTTCAATATTTTCACTTTTGGTGCTCTTAAAGAGAATTATTCCTGTAGTCGCCCATGGTCCGGAATTGGGGTAAGTTTAGGCTTATGGACTCTTCTGGTACTTCATTAATTAATTATCATCTACCACATCATCGGGATAACGTACGGCAACTTTACCTTCCAAGCATTCAAACCTGAGAAGAGTATTACAATTCTGCCAATTCCTGAAGAGAATGCCGGAAATGTTGTGTCAACCTGGTAGCAGAAGGGGGGGGGATAACAAGAGAGTTGGCTCAGGAGATAGCGTTTGAGATTCGTATTCAGGAGGTTTCAAATTCACATCTCGATGTCGACCAACCTGATCATGTTTTGGGTTTTCTTCAGTTTTCAAAATAAATTCCCTCTGGCGGCACTATGACCCTGGGGTCGACTCAGCCTCTAACGGAAATGAGTACCAGACGCTTGTTCTGGGGGTAAAGGCGGCCGTCACGCAGGGCTGACAACCCGGCTGACATAAAGTGCCGATTGTCTAGAAAAAGTGGGAGCCTTAACCTCCTACTACCCCAAGGGCCTCCTGAGGCCTGTTGTGGGATCACTTTACTTTCAAAATAAATTTATTTTCATTGCCAGGTTCCATTTTATCATTATAACAATTTTATTGTATAGGCTACTTAAATTTGAGTATCAGTTGAATTTTCACAAGTTACTTTAATACAAATTTTATATATATATAATGTCCACCGCTGTGGTCTCGAGGTAGCGTGCTGCCTTGTCACGCAGCGGGACCGGGTTCGATCCCCGGTCGGGGCAGTTTTTCTGGGTGAGGTTTTTTCGGGGTTTTTCCTCACCTGTAAGACAAATGTCAGGAAAGCTTTAAGGCCCAAACGGTCCCCGAAATCATATGGCCATCATCATCATCCTTATCATTATCATTCATCATCATCATCATCCTTCATCGGTGTGGAAAGCAACGGGAAGCTACCACACCTACAATTCCCTAGTAAAGCTGCAAGCATAGCATGAAAATGCTATGATTGCAGTGAAGGACCTGTCTACGGGCAGAATTACTATGGATGGATATATATATATATATATATATATATATATATATATATATATATATATATAAATGTGTGTGTGTGTGTGTGTGTGCCTAGACTTGGGATTCCCAAATAGTGCGGCGCGTCTCTCTCTGGAGAGATGCTGAAGTTTTTTCGACGAAGGCGCGAGAACTTTGAAAAAAAAGCTCCTAAAATGTGAAAATAAAATGCCTGTAGTAGCCCTATAAATATATCACATACATTTATAAAGTTAAACGTAGACTATACTTAAATGTGCATAAATAAACTCTTGTAGAAATAATTAAGTGATCTTAATTTTTATCAATGAAATAAAAAAGGTATAATATTTAGGCCTATATTGATTATGTTAAATTCCTATTATTAATAAATAATCTTACTCTTCACACTAAACTTACATCGGCTAATTAACATTCAATGTGTTCATCGCCATTTACTATTGGCATGTATTTATATTAATGATTATTATTAATAATGAATAATTATATACGATAATCATAATCTCTATTTTGTATTTTTTGTTAACATTCTTCACTTTTGACAGGTGAGTTGGGTTCAGATATTGGCGGTTGAGGGGAGTCCCTATAGAAAAATGTTTGAGAACCCCTCAAGTACACAGTTTATTGTTATGCACCCAAACATCCTAGTCGCAATATGACTAAAAATAAAGTTGAAACAAAAGCATACGTGCTTTAGTTAAACTGGAAGGAAAAAATACATCCTGATTTTCTAAGAATGTAATTGGTATGGGAAAACAAGAGATCAGCAATTAAATGCAAAATTTACTAGATTTAAATGCTAATTTTTAAAACAGATGAATAACCGAGTAGTTTAGGAAACAACAGCCGGTTTATTCAACCAGGAAACACGCAAATATCTCGTCATTGTTACCGCCTCATCCGTTCATAGTGTCTTTTCCCTCTCACGAACAATAGCCTACACTCTTTCCCCCTCACGAACAATACAGTGCGGTGTCATGTATTGTATATTTGAATACATATTGTAAATAAAATGACTGCAAAAATAAAATTAGTTTACATTAATTTATGTTTCACTTCTAGAAGGACCGAAATCCTCTAAAAATAATTAAAGCTTCTAAAATCTGATAATAAATTGACTGTAGTATATTATAAATATATCCTACATATCTGTAAAGTAAAACGTAGACTATACTTAATTATGCACAAATAAACTTTCATAGAAATGATTAAGTATTATTTTAAATTTTTATGAATGGAATGAAAATATATAATTAGGCCTATATTTATTATATTAAGTCTCTACTATTAATATATCTTATCACACTAAATTTACATCGGCTAATAAACATTCAAAAGGTGTTGATCTCAATTACTACTGACATATATTTATATTAATGATTATTAATAATAAATAATAATGCACCATAATGATAGTCTCTGTTTTAGGGATACATGTACTTTTGCTTGACATTCACTCAGGCTATGTGGTTTCAGATTTTGGTTGTCTAGTGGAGTCTCTCGAAGGATTGCATTGCGGTAACATTTACTGTGATCTACTGGCAGCATGAGCCATTTCAGTTTTCTCTCTCCCATTACCTATAATTGTATAGTTTATATTTTTATAGGCCTGTTTATTAAATATGTAACTGAACTGCACCCATGGATTTGCACATTCGGTTTTCAATAGTATGTGCAAAAATATTCTAATTATAGCCTATAGGCCTACTCTATTCTATTAAAATTATTATAGCCTATATGATAAAATAATTAAATAATATTTATTTTACAATAACAACACTATTTTATTAAGTATTAAACTATACAGGAATAATGTTTATTTGATTAGTGTTATTAATTCATTAGTTATTTCTAATCATTCTACCCATAGAATAAAAATATTACATAAAAACTTCTAATCACTGCGAAATATTAGCAATTAGAAAAACTGTTCTTTTTTTTTTACTCTCCAGTATTATCAAGAACGATATTTGTCAAGTTGTAAGCTACTCGTCAATCTGTAATTTTTTCCCCTATCATTTCAATTTTGCTACTTTTTATAAAACTTAATAATCTGTAACCGCTAGATTGTGCACCAGATGTCTATATTGACAAACCCCTCCACAGTATTTGTTGAAATGGCAGGTGATAAGCCACTGTTTACAGCGATTCATTTGTCGGTTGGGGAGTAAAACTTGCCGCCCCTTTGGAGATATCCGACAGGAGTAGGTTATATGCCGGCACCGGATTTCATATTCTCTTTTCTCTTCTCATCTTCTTTTCATCTCTCATACAACAAATACTATGCAATTTTTTTTTTCTACCTGCATCCATCTTACACACTCCTTACTGTAGGTAACAGGCCAGCAAGTATACTTCACCTACATAACGCTATCTGCTGAAGTGATACTTAGATTAAAATAGACAATCTATCTGCTCAGAGAACCGGAAGGACGAAATGTAAGTACCGTCTCACGTCTCCAGATTAAGAAGGTATAATGGCTGGAAGGCTCTACATGCAGGCCACATGTCACCTTTGTATTGACCAGATAATTCGCAGATGTGGGTACGAAGTCAGCGTATGCTGGTAGATCAAGGGTCTTCTACGCATTTCACGTTATGCAGTAAGTTCTTTCCAAATACGCCTAGATTTCGTAATGGCTTTTACCCGGGTCTCCCAATAACTGAAATATCATGCTGCATCTATTACATAGGCCTATTACAAATATAGAATCTATTAATCATCATCATCATCATTATCATCATCCAGGGATTAAGACTGTTGGCTCGTTCCGGTTTCATGAAAGCTAGAATTGTTAAGATTGTTCAGACCATCTTCTGTGTGGGCATCCAACATTTCTCCTTCCGTATGATTTATAATTTAGCAATAATTTTGGAAATCTTCCTTCTGGCATTCTATCAATATGTTCTTTCCAGTCGTTCCTATATTTAATTATTTGGTCTGTAAGTTTGAAAATATTTAGTTCCTTTCTTATATCTTCATTTCTTTTCTTATCCAGCAGAGTACATCATCCTGCTATATTTCTTAAAGATCGCATCTCAGCAGCTTCCAATCTTTGTTCTTGTCTTTTAGTGATCATCCAACATTCTGATCCATACATCAATACAGGAACAGCCATTACTTTATAAAATTTAATTTTTGTTTCTTTTCTTGTGTTTTAAAGGGTTCTTTTAATAGTGCCACACATTAGATTAAATTTATTTATTTTTTCATTAATATCTTCAGTTTTAACATATGATAAATTGAAACCTAGATAATTATTTAAAACTGTTCACCTGCTCTAAAATGTCATTATCAATTACTATTTTTGCTCTTAAGGTATCATGCCCTTTAAATGCTAAAATTTTAGTTTTATTATTTGAAATTTTTAAATTGTAATTGGCACTTATTTTTTCCAAATTAAAAATAGCTCTTTGTAGATCATCTTCAGAACTGGAAATTACTACTTAATCATCGGCAAATAATATTGTATCCAGCAGTTTATTATTTATTTTAAAATGTTTATTTAAATTAATCTGCCACTTTAACATAACTTCGACTATATATAAATTAAAAAGAGAAGGTGAGAAAGGACATCCTTGTCTGACATCACGATTTATTATTACCATTTTTTGTTGTTTAGATTTAAAACCCATATATATATATATATATATATATATATATGTGTGTGTGTGTGTGTGTGTGTGTGTTATATTGCAGATTTTCGCGGATATGCTATAAGTATGAATATGAAAGTTTTCTTGGGTTTTCTGCATCTTGGATTCAAGGGGCCAGAGGCCGAACTTGAATCCAAGACGCGGAAAACCCAAGAAAACTTTCATATTCATATAGGCCCTATATACCTATACAGATGCTTATTTTTACAGAATAAGGTAAAACTTCATAAATGTGTTGTGATACATTATTTGGGTAAGAGGGGGGAACTGGGGAACTCCATGGCGCGACAGGTCTGCCCTTGGCCTATGAGCCGACCACTGGCCTCACATCCGCGTGTTAGCAACAGAGGAGCACAATACTCAGCCTGTATAGAGGTGACATGTGGAACATCATTTTGGCCCCTCAACCGTTATAGTTGGTTTTCTTTACCTGAAGCTGCAATTTTTGTAGCTAACTAAATTGCTCACGATTCTGGGTGGTTATCGGTTCCTTACTGGTTTAAATTAGACTACGTGAGATAATTTATTCACCCAAGGGAACTCGAATCAGAACACGTCATCAAGGCATCATGCCTTAAATTGCTCAGCTAAGGCGCGGGACGTATAAGAAGAAATATGTATAGGCTACATTTCTAATGCACTAGGCCCTACTTTTAATTAACTCCATGGCATGTCGGGCGTAGAATGACCTTGACCTACTGTTGGTTATTTTTTACGAATTCGTTTTGAAATTCCGATCTCATGTATGCTTCAGCCGTAAACATTTCATCTCATTCGTAAAACCTCATTGTAGGCCTATATTCTGATAACGTAAATAACTTTTGCAAATGCAGAACAGTTTCTGTTAATTATATTAGTTAATTGGTTTACTGTGTCAGGTAATTGTTTGATGAATATCTTCTGATAAAATAAGAAGTTAAATATACACATGTGTGCATTTCCAATGTTCCACTTTGCAGGCTCTTGATGCTAATTTTGAATATGATTTAAAGAAAATTCTGTATTTTTTCATGTTGAGACTTGAATTAATAATAATAATAATAATAATAATAATAATAATAATAATAATAATAATAATAATAATAATAATAATAAATAAATTCTATCTTCAAGCCACAGTTAGTCGAAAATCATTCAAGATTAAAAGTGTATAAAACACTGGCTCTTCCAACTCTTTTGTATGGTAGCGAAGTATGGTCGTTGAAACAGAAGGATATACAGATACTTAGATCTGCTGAAATGAGATACCTTCGGAGAACTGCAGGATACACACTACTAGATCACAAAAAATGAAGACATGTTAGAAGAATTACACATGGAACCTTTAGAAAACAAAATTTCTGATTTTAAGTCAAGATGGATGCAACATGTTCATCGAATGGAAGATCACAGAATACCCAAACAAATGTTAAGATATCAACCTGCAGGAAGAAGAAGAGCAGGGCATCCACTCAAAAGACTTTTGGATGGTGTTTCTCTTGAGGCCGAAACAGGTCAACAAATGGCCTAAATTCGTGAATGTACTATGATGATGATGATTTAAAGAAAATTATTGCTCGTTCCACCTTAAGCCAGTTGGGGGCGTAGAAGCACCTTGACCTACCAGCATGCTGTTGGTAATTTTTTTTTTACGAATTCGTTTTGAAATTCCGATCTCAAGTATGCTTCAGCCGTAAACATTTGAACTCATTCATAAAACCTCATTGTATATTCTCATAACGTAAATAACTTTTGAAAATACAGAAGTTTCAGTTAATTATATTAGTTAATTGGTTTACTGTGTCAGGTAATTGTTTGATGAATATCTTGTGATAAAATAAGCAGATAAATATACACGTGTCTGCATTTCCAATGTTCTACTTTGCAGGCTCTTGATGCTAATTTTGAATATGATTTAAAGAAAAGTATTGCCCTTTCCACCTTAAGCCAGTCGGGGGCGTAGAAGGACCTTGACCTACCAGCATGCTGTTGGTAATTTTTTTTACGAATTCGTTTTGAAATTCCGATCTCAAGTAGAATAAGTAGTAACATATAACTTCCCAGGTTGCGAAATATCATACACAGCAGAAACAGATACAAATAACAAAATAAATAAGTTTAATTATATAACAGGTACACTAAAAAGAACTTTGAAAAATAAAGCCCGGAAAGACTCTATAATGAAATTATACAAGACAATGGCAGTGCCTATTATTACTTATGGTTCCGAAACATGGACAGTGACAACACAACAATCTGCCAGGATACAAGCTGCTGAAATGAGATTCCTCAAACCAATAGCAGGATATCAAAGAACAGACAAAAAACATAAGACAACTAACAATAGAGGAATTAAACACAACAATAGTGAAATACAGAACAAACTGGAAAGAACACTTGACAAGGATGACTGAGAATAGAATACCAAAAGCAGCATACAACTATTCACCACGAGGAAGAATAAGCTTGGAAAGACCAAGGAAAAGATGGAGAGAGCAGCAATTTGGAGCCGGAACAGGCTAGTAAATAAGCCTAAACCGTGAAGAAGGAGAAGAAGTATGTTTCAGCCGTAAATATTTCAACTCATTCGTAAAACCTCATTGTATATTCTTATAACATAAATACCTATTGCAAATACAGAACAGTTTGAGTTAATTATATTAGTTAATTGGTTTACTGTGTCAGGTAATTATATGATGAATATCTTCTGATAAAATGAGTAGATAAATATACACATGTGTGCATTTCCAATGCTAATTTTGAATATAATTTAAATAAAATTATTGCTCTTTTCACCTTAGGGCAGTTGGGGTTAATAAACGTGTACGAATTTCCAATATTCTGTTTTACAGGCTCTTAATTGGATTTAAGTCAAAGTTTTTATTATAATAATATGCAAGAATAAAATTGTATTCAAGTTTGTTTGTATTTACTATGTGATTTGATGGAGTGGTTGAGGAATGATGAGTTTAAAAAGTGGAATTATGGGTCGCAATGTTGACAGTGAGTGGACATGAAGTTGCATGCATGGCCAGTCACTCCGTTTCCGAAAGGAAGTGCACGCATTGCTGAACCTGACGTATTATAAAAAATTACAATAGTTTTACTTTTTTTTTCACGAATGTTACGTGCATTATGCTGTTCTGTTCTTGGGAAAGTGAAATGTTGACCTCTGCTATTCAAAATGTACAATGCCACATTCACATGTGTATTCTGTAGTTTACAGTATCATATGTAGTCATAAATAATTTATACAGATTAGTGTTGGTAACGGGACATTTCAAAGATACTCACTCAATGCCTTTAACATTTTATGTTAATTTTAAATTTACTTGTTGCAGTCCATTTTTTAATGTTGGTATCCACTGTAGAAACGACCCCTAACAATTTTTTGTTAGATCCCGGATTCGATTCCCGGTCAAACCATAGGAATTTTTCCTTAAAGGAAATCATTCCTGTGGTTGCCCATGGTCTGGAACCTACGTTTAGAACTCTTCTTTTGCTTCATTATTTTTTATCACACATCATATCATCGGGGTAACGCCCCAACTTCAGAAGTGGGTTACAATTAAGCTAATGCCAAGAGAGAACACCAGAAATGTCAAAATGACAACCTAGAGCATTGAACAAAAAAAAATAATTAGGCTACATTAATCCGGAATGTTAATTCACATTCAGTGTTTTAACGTAAATAGTAGTCTATCAATATTCCTAAAATTCGAGGCGGCTCCGTGGCACAAGCGGTTAGACACTCGGTTCTCATCGCTGGGGTCCCAAGATCGAATCTCGGTCACTCCATGTGGGTTTTGTGGTGGGCGAAACGGAACTTGGGTAGGTTTTTCTTGGGGTTTCTCCCGTTTTCCTCTGCCACAATTTTATTCCAGCATTTCTCCATACACATATCATCCATTTCTTTCATTTCATTTATCTGCCCCTGTTATGGTGCGTCAAACGTGATTGGCCGGCATCCTTGTCATTCATAGACCTCTTTATAAGGGACTTCATCTAATCTCATCCCTCGACCCGACCCTGAGTTGGACACGAGTTGAGGATATATTATATTCCTAAAATTCATTGTAATCACAATTGAGGTTATGTATTGATTTTTTTAAATTATTAATTTAAGTACCGTTTTATATCAGTCTTCCTAAATTAAAATTTATACGCCAACATCAGTACCAAATGGCATGCCGAAGATGGAACATGTTCTGAAAGGTCTATATGGTTTTGAATAATTAACGAAGTTTTTAAAAAATCCATTTTAATTGAGGAAGACTGGTATAAAAAGGTACTTACAATAATATTTAAAAAGAAGTAGTTAGTATGTCATTTAACATCTCTTTTTAACAGCTCAGGTCATTAGCGCCACAATTCAAATCTGGCGTGAAAGGACCTACATATTTTGCTCAGACACTTTTATTTCAGGTGTGAGGCTCTCGTCGTAAATTTACGACACGAGACTCACGGCTTTACTTCCCTTCCGAAGGAAGCCTATCAGCCTCTTAAAAATCCATCTATCCCGGCCTTGTTTGAACCCGCGAGCCTCGAAAAAGAGACGATCATACTAACCACTAGTCCATTAGGAGCGATAGTTTCGATATAAACCCGTATTCTCCTGTGTCTTATTACAGAATACCGGTAATATATTGTTAATATAAATTTTGGCTTCTAATAAAACGGCGTAGCCCACAATTGGCGAGTGCCTTGGATTAGACTTAACTAACTCACTGGCACTATCGACTATCGTAGGTTCAAGGCCGCGCGGACATAAGCTCTCCACACATCCCTATCCAGAGCCACTGCTTTCCAATCATTCCCTGTATAATCTACTTCCCTCAAATCATGGTTAATGTTATTCTCCCACTTCATCTTGGTCTACCAACTGGGCGTTTTCCCTCTGGTTTTCCTACAAGAAGCTTCCTTGCACCTCTTTTATTCCCCATTGTTGCCTCATATACTGATCATCGCAGTCTACGAGATTTAACTATTTTTTTATTACATCTGGTTTCTTATAAAGACCATGTAGCTCACTTATGAAGTTTTCTCCATTCACATGTCTGTTCATCTCTCTTTGCTCCAAAAAAATCATAGGAACTTTATTTTGAAATACTCGTAATTTCCTTTCCTCCCCCTGTGTTTTATTACAGAATAATTTCATGTTGGTATATATTTTGGCTCCTAAGAAGACGGCCTAACCCACAATTGGCAAGTGTCTTGGATTAGGCTTACCACTACCTTGAATATTCACATTTAGAAACAGAAATAGTGTATGGGTAAGCTGTCTATTCATAAATGTTCAAATAGTTAAGAATGGGTGCTGATCGCCTACTTGGCAATGCTAGGTTCCAATTTATTCTAGCAGTAGGGGAGTCATTTAGTTAATATTACCCTATACTTCATCCTTAGTTTGAATTTTGTAACCGAATTTTACTACTACCAATATCAAGTTTTGACCTGAAGATTCCAGTTTTTCAAATCTATTAGCACAAACCGTTTCAATTTATTTTTTCAGATACCTCCAAATTATAGTCCAAGATCCGGCTGCAAAATTACTACGTTCATCCAGTGTAGCAACAAAATCAATTTGTTCCATAAAATTGTGAATTACTGAATACATTTTTGCCGAGTTGCCTATTAAAATTCGGCCGCCAGTATGTTTAATATATAATTAATTTGTTTATTCGAAATAATTTGATTTACTTGTTATTAAAATAAATTATAATCCAGTTCGCAGAAATCGATGTATAGAGCTTGAAAAGTTTTGGTTGCCTTTGCACACTTGGCCGTAAACCTCCTCGCGGCTACAGCGGACTGTGACAGCAATCAGTAATAAAATGGCTGTAAGTGCGTGTTTATTGTTTTATATAGTTTCAAATGAAGTTCAGTTAATTTAAAATGCTGTGATTTGTATCGTATAATGTATATTAACACTACCTTTTGGATATATTTTTGTATATACATTGTGCGTAGTATAAAGAAAGGGCAGTGGTTTTGCTTCCCGCTGCGAGGGAACAATATAATACAATAAATATGTACTTACCGTCATATTATTACTGATTGGTGTCACAGCCTTCAGTGTTTTTTTATCTTCTTTATTGCTTCGTTGCTCTGCCTTAAAAGTCTATTTATCTGGCCATAATTTAGCTTATGTAATCTATCTAAATTTCGGGATTCATCGCCATATAATATTTTCAATCAAAGATTTTTTTCATTAATTATAAATATTCTTACTCGATAGGACCAAGCTCAACATACTTATTATATTTATATCTCAGAATACGTTATTTTCTGGATTTCGACTGAACTTTCTCCTTTGGCTTTTAAAAAAAGGAACCAATATATTTACGTGTATTTACTTCTTTCAATTTTTCTTATTCAATATCCAGCTTTTCATCACGATTCAATTTCATTGTTATATAATTAGTTTTCTTGAAGTTATATTTGGGGGTCAAAAGGGTGGTATGTGGTCTCAAGAGTACATGACTTGCTGAAGGTCAAGCACTAAGTAAAATCTTGAGAAAAGTCAGTTATTCCTACCAAGTTCGATACATCAACGTCCTCGTTATGACCTCTGGACATGTGAAAGCGATATGTGATCTCCCAACACTATTGTTCGGGACCTATCGGCTAGGGGAGAAAATCCATGCAGAAAGCCAGGATTGCTGGGCAGGCATGGGGGTTGGATACCATATCCTGTGAAAAAATATAAGCTACGAAACTCGAAGGAATAAAAAAGCCGGACGGATCAATTGTTGGCAACTTGGAATACGAAAAAAAGGACAATGCAGTTCAGGAGTATTTGAGGAATTTAAGGATGGTTGCGGTTTACTAGGGACAGAGAAGCCTGGAAGAGGTATTCTAAGGGAAGCCGAGTTTTCAAATGGACTACTGTTGCTGATGATGAAATTAATATCTAACCACCATTTCTCGTATTCTTAATTAATTTTCTTGTCATATATGAAGCATCATCTATATCGCAGATGTTCAAATTACAACATAAGATGATTATGATAATAATAATAATAATAATAATAATCCATCCATAGTAATTCTGCCCGAAGGCAGGTCCTTCACTGCAATCATAGCATTTTCATGCTATGCTTGCAGCTTTACTAGGGAATTGTGTAGGTGTGGTAGCTTCCCGTTGCTTTCCACACCGGTGAAGGATGATGATGATAATGATAATGGTAAGGATGATAATGATAAGGATGATGGCCATATGATTTCGGGGACCGTTTGGGCCTTAAAGTTTTCCTGACATTTGTCTTACAGGTGAGGAAAAACCCCGATAAAAACCTCACCCAGAAAAACTGCCCCGACCGGGGATCGAACCCGGGCCCGCTGCGTGACAAGGCAGCACGCTACCTCGAGACCACAGCGGTGGACAATAATAATATATAATAATAATAATAATAATAATAATAATAATAATAATAATAATAATAATAATAATAATAATAATAATAATAATAGCCTAATGTGAGAATAACATTAACCATGATTAGAGGGAAGTAGATTATACAGGGGATGATTGGAAAATATTAGCTCAGGATAGGGGTGTATGGAGAGCTTATGTCCATGTGGCTATGAACGTAAGGGTGCGATAGTTCCATAGAGTTAGGTATAATAAATCAATATTCAATGTGCCTTCAGCTACTAAAATAGTTTTCATATCGGATACTCTGTAAAGGCACGATTTCTTCAAGTAGCTGGCTGTATAGAGCATACAGGCAAATTGTGTTCAGTGCAACACGCAGAGATTTGCCCGCGGGTTTCCCTTGTCTGAGGCCGGCAGGAAGACATACCTCTACCTGTATAGACCTCCGGTCTGGAGATTTTTCCTCTTCACTATGACTAATTGAATCTCTAACAGATAATATCATTTTCTGGTAAGTTCTCAGAACCTGTAAAACTAAATTTATTTCTTGATAGTTTAGTCGAAACCCTAATTAAGATCCGAACTTATTCCAACCATCTCTTACCTCTATTCATTTTAATACTGGGTTATGAATTTAAGCATAAAAACTTTAACTGGTAACTCTGGTATTTCCTGCCTCAGATCTTAAATTAGTATCTTGCATTGCATATCTAAGATATCCAGATCAGTTTCTTTGTTGAAATCTGAAACACTATGTTTACATTTTTCCACATATATTAACAAAAAATATTACTGTACAGTAAATATATTTATTATTTTACTCGAATTGACACACCTAATGAAATATCCTCGATAACATACACGACCTAGCTAATGTTTTTGAGGATGTCCTTTAATAGCATAAGTCATTAGCGTTGCAATTGAAATCTGCACATGAAATGACTGACAAATTTCTAACAGAGGCTACTTATTTCAAGCTTGGAGTTATTTGTCCTTGACGCGACAAGCCTACAAGGCCCTTGCCTTATCAGCTAACTGCTCACCTCACATCCATATGTGGTATTTACAGAAGTGGAGTATCATACAGAGATTATCAGAGAAATACAAACAGAATCAGTCATGGAATATGTACAAAAATACAGAAACAACTGGAAATCTCACGTAAGAAGAATGAACAGAACAAGAATACCACGTCAAATCTTAAATTACCAGTCACCATGCAAGAGATCTTTGGGCAGACCCTTTAAACGTTGGATTGAGACCTTAACAGACCACTAGGTCTATCACATGAAAAGGAGAAGAAGGAGAAGAAGAAGAAGGGTATCATACAGCCAGTGAAGGGATGACTTATGGTTAACATGTCGCTTCCCCCCTTGGTTATAGTTGAATTTATCAACCTAGAGCCATTACCATCTTTCAGAAACAAATTGAAAATAAAATTATTAACAGAAACAACTCACTAATATTACTTTTTAAAAATTAATAATTTGTTTTTCCAATTATTTAGAAGAAAATAGTTTAAAGATTTTAGAATATATTTACCAGAATGCCTTGGATAAATAAAGCGATAGATTGTCAATAGCATTATAGTTTATTACTTTCTTTTTATTTCTCTTTATTTTCTTTATGATAGTATATAGTAGATGTCGAGCTGTTAAATTCCTTTCCGTATATATTTTGATCAGTTAATTTAAATTTATTAATGTATTTAATTTGATTGTAATTATTAATCATATACTTCGCGTTATTATTGCAGGTTAGACAGATAAGTATGTACTGATGAGATTGGAAAATTTTTGTATTTATAAATGTAAACACACATGTAACTGTCCTGAAGTGAAGTGGAAGAGAAGGCCACATGGCATAGAACATCTACCAGGCTAAATAAATATATTCTATTCAATTCTATTCTGTGATATTACTTATTGCACCTACCGAAAATCCTCACGATGATAGGTAGCCAAAATTACCTGAGAAATTTCTCACCCCACGAGACGCACTCCAAATTAGAGACAACATCCTGTAGCGTATATGCCTTAAGACAAAGACAGCTAGGGCGTGAGGGACTTCAGATAATACTTCATGTGCTTTATATCTACGTTCGACACGATAACACCACACAAAAAATACCACGCGATGTCTGGCAAGAGTTGGAGCTCAATTTCCTAAGGCAAATGTAGAATTTATGGTAGCCTCTTGTCCAGCAGAGCCGAAAAATCTTACATAAACAAGATTTCATATCAATATTATGCACATAGTAAATATGATTGCTTCTGTGGTGCAACAATAAAAATCCCTTTCTATAATATCAAATAACAAATCCCTGATTTGTATGAAATCTATTCAGTCTCATTAGGACCTCTGAGTAACTATTTGGACTAAACTTTACAACCTGTGACGCGACTTTTTTAATCCCTTCATAAACTTCTGTTAAATTTTATTTTTTGGGTTTTATTTTTCAAATTATTTCCCACCATTTACAATGATTTTTACATTTTTCTAACGATTATTTCAATATTTTTTCTATGATATTTAATCACATACGTAGCATGAAGACGTGGCAGCCATATTTATTTTGACTAATATTTTATGCAACAACAAAGACATGTTCCAGTGCAGCCAACATAGAGTATGTGCTTATTAACTGTATACATCTATCTATAGTGTTCAGCCCGAGGACAGGTCTTTCGCTGCAATCATAGCATACATCATCATCATCACTCCAGGGATTAGGCAATTGCCCGTTCCGACTTCATAATGCATCAGCCCAACGTCTTCTAGGTCTTCCAACATCACGCCTTCCTCTTGCTTGATAATTTCTTGCTAACAATGGCATACACTTCAGAATTTCAGAACTTGCTATTTTTTTTTGGGCGTTGCTTTCTTTCACAGGTTAGAATGTTTAAATTGCGTTAGGTTAGTTTTTAAGTTCGTTAAATATCGTGTATATGTTGGCTGCATCCCGTGATTCCATAGTGTAAATCGCTTCGCGTTTGTTGGTGCATGCGCATGGTGTATGATTGAAACTTAGAAAAAAAAAATTCTCGTCACATGTTGTAAAGTATTTCGAATAAAAAGTAGATTTGAAATAGAATTAATTAGTTTTATTGGTTGTTTCGGCTGCTATAACAAAAAGAGCTCAAATTCCTTTTTCTTCTTGACTGCCGACACTTGATATGAAAATTTGTGAAATGAAGTTAATAAAACTTGAATTATGTTTGCGAGATTATGTCACTTTCCAATTGACTTTCCGTAACGTTAAATAGTGATAGCAAATTCTTCAATCGGCATTGATTATTCAGAACTGTCGTGTCATGGATTTATTGTATCATTACCTAATAAGTGTGTTTATATAATTTTATATTAATGAGTCTGGCCACCGCTGTGGTCTCGAGGTAGCGTGCTGCCCTGTCACGCAGCGGGCCCGGGTTCGATCCCTGGTCGGGACAAGTTTCCTTGGTGATGGTTTTTTCGGGGTTTTTCCTCACTTTTAAGACAAATGTCAGGAAACTTTACCTGGCCATCATTCTCATAATTAACATATTCATTAAATTTAGGATTAAGGCCTCTCCTGGCGTATCATTACCACAATCATCACCTATCATATAACATCGGGGCAGCGTAACTCCGCCTTTCAGACGCCCCAACCTCAGAAGTGGGTTATAATAACGCCATGCAAGGAGAAAATACCAGAATGTCAAATTGATAACGTGGTGGCATTGAATAAAAAACAATTAATGAGTATAACCTTTTGAATCTCTCTCTCTCTCTCTCTCTCTCTCTCTCAATCTCTAGGCACACACACACATATACTCATAAGGGTCTATCACTTCAGTTGGTTTATTTTGCAGCTTGGTAAATGGCAAAAGCTTGCAACTGAGTGTTTATATTGCCGGCAGGAAAGTATTACAGGAATTTAGCAGATTATTTAGGCACGCGAGAAAAGTCATTTTTATACAACAATGCTAGTGAAAATGTTTTCCGGTTGCAATTAGGTCGCGGCTCAACTGTCTTCATTCTCATGAGGCGTGACGTCATAACAATTTACATAGAAATCTCGAGTGAGGCGGCCTTGACGGTACTTTATGGGCTTTACTACTTTTCTTATTAATTATAATTACGTATGATAATAATTTATTAATCCTTATATAAAACTGAAGGGACAGAGGAATGGCGTTTGATTTCCGGAAGACGGCCATGATACCGGATGATGATGATGATGATAAAACTGAAGAGATGGAAGACGGCCATGATACCGGATGATGATGATGATGATAAAACTGAAGAGATGGAAGGAGACAGGTCACAATGGCCACTATTTGTCTTGGATGATGATTATGTTTTTAAACATCCTGTTAACCCTTAAGATACTTTAATTTAATTTAATATTTTAATAAACATACAAAACGAATGTTTAAGTAATAAGCTATTTACTCGTACATTTGTGCCTATATGCAGGGGTATATGGCATAGTGTTACAAATCAGTTTAAAAATGAATAGAGTGCATTGTTGTAAGTAATAAACTGCATACTGTATTTCAGATACATCAACAATTAATACCATCACTGAGGACAAAAATATAATTTACTTCTTTTTTTTTCAGTAATCAGTGAACATAGAATTAATCAAAATCATAAAATGAAATGAGATGACATAAACATTTTACACAAAGAAAATAATTACCAAAAAAGATTATTAACAGAAATGGCCTATTTTAAAAAAGAACAGAATAAAGCATTAAATAAACAAAAATATTTAAATGAATGGTGTGAAACATATGATTCCTTGTTAAAATATTTTTAATCATAAATTGGGATTTTATATTTGTTCATTTAAATTTGCGGCAGAAATGAAATTTATGAGATGTACTGCAGGCTACTCAAGAACAGACCATAAAAGGAATTCCGAGATTCTCAAAGAATTACACACAGAATCAGTCATGGAATATGTACAAAAATACAGAAACAACTGGAAATCTCACGTACGAAGAATGAGCAGAACAAGAATACCACGTCAGATCTTAAATTACTAGCCACCAGGCAAGAGATCTTTGGGCAGACCCTTCAAACGTTGGATTGAGACCGTAACAGACCACTAGACCTATCACATGAAAGGAAGAAGAAGGAGAAATTTGTAAAAAAATATTGGTTATGGTAACTATATTTTGAACAACCATGTCTTAAAAATGATCTTACTTAAGGAGATTGAAACGTCGACTTAATAAATTAATTTTTTGACGAGATGACGATAAATTCTTGTTGTAATTATTATAATTTACTTTTATTCGCCCAATTTTCTATCTTATCCAATCTTATGCATCCAGTCAATGGTCTCAGGAACTCTCACTTCTGCAGCTTCAGTTTTCATATTTTATTCTCCACATTAAAATTATACTTCCAAATGTAATTACTGACTTTGATATCACTTTATATAATTAAAAAGTGTGTGAATTCGTTTATCTATTAAGAAATATTTGAATGGTGTATTTGTCGCAATTTATAGATGCATCGTGTAGCAACAGGATACGTAGATTTTATCTCCTGTGATGTAATTTTAAGATATAATGTGACTGTAGTTATCGAAGTAATCTGAAACATGGAAATTCCTGCAATCCAAAACCTGTTTCATGCGATAACCTACGATCTTGCTAATCACCATTCCTAAAAAATTTTTATAACCAACATCAGGTCAATTTAACTGGATTTTTTGTGGGTTTTCTCACTCGGTAAGGGAAATTCTGGATTGTCTTTACATTTCTATCATCAATTTGATATTAATCATTATTAGAAATCAAAACTAGTGAAAGTGTAAAATATACTTGGCATGAGGTCTAAACAAACAATATAAATATTCGTCTCCTGGTACACGATTTGTTCTGCGCCGTAGCCGAGTGGTTAAGGCATTATGCCTTGGCACAGAGCTACGGAACTTGCGCTGGTTCGAGTCCCTATGGGAGAAGAAATTTTCTCAGGGAATTTCGGCCAGTATGGGACGGTGCACACCCAGCACCGTGAGGCAATTGGGTAGCTACAATAAGTAGCGACTCCAGGTTGAGAAGACCAGCTATAACGGCTGGGGGACCCGACATGCTGACCACATGTCACCCTTACACCGGCTCGATGATGTCTACTTCTGTGATGAACACATATGGATGTGAGACCGGCAACCGGCTAGTAGGCCTGTCGCGCTTGGAGTTTGGAGGTACACGAATTGAAGGGGTATACATGAGCTGTTTTACTTTTCCTACCATTGATAACAACAGCTGTTGATATACAGGATGTCCGGGACAAATAACAAACTGTTATAGAACAGAAAGTAACAAATTCGTTGCAATGCAATTTATTGCAAAACATAGATAAACTAAACAAGTTTTTTATGGCAATCAGTAAATTTCACTATGTGCACCTCGGTTCAAACCAGATTAGAAACAATTTTTTTTCAAGGCTTAAAAATCTTGAACACAGTTTCCTTCTATAATGTGTGTGAGCTCCACATGAGTGAAATATGTGTATTGTCTTAAATGTTCGTGTTGTCTTGGAGCTGGCCCTGGCATTGAGCTAATCACTCATCCAGTGATGACCTCCATACCCTTGTGTGTTGAAAGAAGTTTATGTGATCCAGAGATAAAAATCCTCTCCAACAGATCATGTTCCTGTAAGACCCATGTGGCATGAGACATGTAAAATAACTTAGAAGGGAGAGATTAAACTAAGGTGAAGTGAAGGGGATTTATTATTATTATTAGGCCTATTATAATTATTTTTTATTAAGGATTTCCTCTATATTACAGTATTTATCCTTCAATCCAAATGTATTTTGTTCCGCCACATATTTCTATCCTCAGCAGCTTCTTTGAAGTCTCTGCTGGTCGTTTTTTCTCACTTCGTCCATCCACTGGGTTTCCCCCTCCTCCTGCCTTCAGCATTTCCAATCCAGCATCATTCTTGGGATTCTATTATCCACCATCCTCTTCAGATGTCCATACCATTTCAATCTTCAATTTTCGATTACTTCTATAATATTTTGTTTACATTCATTATTTCTCTAATTTTCTGGTTCCGAATTTTCTCCTTTGTTGACTTTTTTGATGCTCTTCGCCAAAAATACATATCTGTTGTCAATTTTTTTTTTTTTTTTGCTTGCTGTCTACCTAAAGTCCAGGTCTCTGCACCATACAACATAACACTTTGTACTAATGATTTAAATATCAATGTCTTGGTTTTATTTATACTACTACAGTCATTAAGTTTTGAGACTTTACACCTGGAGAGTAGGTACCCACAAGAATCTGGATGTCTCGCAAGATGCCGATAACTAGCCGTACATTTAAACAGAACTACATCCTCCCTCAAAATAGTCGCCGTTGGCCGTTATGCATGTTATTCTTCCACTTCATTCTTGGTCTACCAACTGGGCGTTTTCCTTCTGGTTTTGCTACAAGAAGCTTCCATGCACGTCTTTTAATTCCCCATTCGTGCCACATGTCCTGCCCATCGCAGTATACGATACTTAACTGTTCTCATTATATCTGGCTTCCTATAAAGACCATGCAGTTCACTGTTAAGTAGTCCTCTCCATTCACCTGTCTGTTCATCTCTCTTTGGTCCAAACATTTTCCTAAGACCTTTATTCTCAAATTCTCGTAATCTCCTTTCCTCCCTTAAAGTAAGAGTCCATGTTTCGCATCCATATAATATAACTCGTAGAATAATAGTTTTATATATTTTCAGTTAAACGTTTTTTGAAAGGAGTTGGGACGTCAAGAGTCTCTGTAATGCATAATAGCACGCTATAAGGGGACTTTTTTTTATCGCCTCCTTGTCTCGTGACATCCAGTTAAGGGTTATTTTGGTCCACCCACTGTCATTTTTTCTGACAAAATATCTGGTTCAGTGTCATTTTAAAGTCTTTATTTTCAAGATAATATATATCACTCCTGTCATCTGAATGATCCATCTTTTCCTATCTTTGCGGGTTCCAACCTTCCTACTGCAGTCTACATACCATGCATGTGGTTTTGTTAACTTACATAAATTGTATCGAATACATTTCAAAACCGGTGAAAATTCTCCTCTTTAGACAGATCGACATTTAACTTTTTAATAGAAAGTTGTTGTTCACTGCTGTTGTCTTGGTGGCTGCCTCGTACGCAGCGAGCCCGGGTTCGATTCCCGATCGGTACAAGTTTCTTGGGTGCTAGGATTTTTCGGGGGTTTTCCTCATCTGTAAGACAAAATATGTCAGGAGATTTATTACCTCATCACAAATAATGCAAGGTAAATTAAAATTTTAATTTCACCTAAAAACTTTCATCTCATCTGGCCGTCTGGCCATCATAATCATCATTATATTCACCACGTTTAGTATATATGTGTGTGTGTGAATGGTGTATTTCGTCTTAATGTTGTGTTGTCTTTAAGGAGGCCACAACATTGAGCCAATTACTCATTTGGGAAGACCCTTCATTTCCTTGTGTGGTCAAAAAAGTATGTAAGTGGTCCAAAGTTAAAATCCCTGTCCCGACAGGTCATGTCGCTATAACGCCCGGGTGGCGCGTGACACCTAGAAGTACCTATAAGGAAAAGAGAGAGAAGTTATGATAAAATGAGTCATGTTAATGAAATTACAACTCTGCATTTGCCTTGACGAATGTTAGGAAAATCAGGAAAAAAAAATCTTCAGTTATAAAAATTGGTGTATAGATTATTAATTTGCCAGCTAAATCACTTTTTATTTGAAATCTAATACACTTAATATATTATGTAAATAAACAGATAATTTATATTCCTCATCAATATATTGAAAATAAAGAAACTTACATTCTACATCTCTATAAAATATCTATCTTAGGTAGGAGGTTTCTGAACTGGGATCTTCCGAACACAGGTATTAAACGCAACCGTCAGAACTATTCCACGCGGCGATTAGATTTTATTTTTGGAGTTGATGACCGTAAATTTTCTTTTTTGCGCGATAGTGCGTTTTGTCGTACTTACAGCAATGGCGACCATGATTGAAAGTTCAACTTCCTATATTTCGGGGTTGCCAACCCAAATAACTATATCGTAATATTAAATATTACAAGCCTCGTGCGGGAAGTAAAACCACTGTCCTTTATATATACTACGTACAATATAGGCCTATATACAAAAATATATCCAAAATGTAGTGTTAATATACATTATACGAAACAAATCACTGCATTTTAAATGAACTGAACTTTATTTGAAACAATATAAAACAATAAATATGTACTTGTCGCCATTTTATGACTGATTGGTGTGATGGCCTGCTGTAGTCTCAACTAATAAACATTGCCCATACTGTTAACGTTAGTCAGTTGTTTTATAATGAACGCAAATATTTCCAACAAATATATCCGATTGAGGGTCTTTCCACTTTTCAGCGGTTGCCCTTTTACCAGCCGGCTGCTGGCCCTTCACATCCACATGTGTCAATCACAGAGGTAGATGATCAACAGCCAGTGTAGGGGTGACATGTGGTTAGCATGTCGAGTCCCCCAGCCGTTATAGCTGGTTCCTCAACCTGGAGCCGCTACTTATTGTAGCTACCCAATTGCTTCACGATGCTGGGTGGGCACCGGTCCCATACTGGCCGAAATACCATGAGAAAATTTCTTCCCCCCATGGAGACTCGAACCAGCGCAAGTCCCGTAGCTCTGCGCCAAGGCTTCCTACCTTAACCGCTCGGCTACGGCGCGGGACACAAATATATTATTTTACTATTATTTATTATTTTGAAAACGCCATGGCGCAAAAAAATATATATATATTTATACAACGCATGTTTGTGAAGTGTTTCACAGAACCTCGCTATTGCTCGGTTTTTAAACATTTTCTCGCTTCTATGAAAATCACTTTCCAACCTCGCATCGTAATATGCTATTATTTTATAATTATAAAACCGTTTAGGCTTTGTTTCTGCAATTAATTGCAAGAGATGTTAAATGTGTGAAAAAAGTGAATTTAATTTGATATCATTCGGAAAATGTGTAATTGTTTGGAAGTTAAGTTTCGCTTCTCGATCGTTAGTTTTCACTAATTAAATTATTAATTGTGATGTTAGTGAGGAAGCAGGCCTTGACTTTGCTTTGTTATGAGAATGCCATTGTTGTGGAAACAAAACACATGACCCAAATTCCAGTCGTGACATACGAGCATCGCAATAAAGTGAAAAAGTAGTTTAGAGAAACCAATCTATGAGACGTTCCCTTTCATTTCTCTCGAGTTCGCTGAGAAATAGTTCTACCGCCAGATAATAACCTTAAAAAGTAAAAAATTCTGTGTTTAATTACAGAAATCTGCAGATGTATATTCATATAGGCCTTTAAGACCAAATTTTGCACTTATGAGAGGGAGTTAGGTAAAGTAGCCTACATGTAGACTATATATGTGGAAATATGAATTCAAGTTATATCAAAATGGTATAATGAAGATTCACAGGTCACAAACACTTCGAATTCGAAATATAACTAGTTTCACTTGATTTTTATCCATACAGCTGTTTTTTTTCAGAGTTTTAACCTTTGATTTCGTTCACACAACGTGTGAATAATAATAATAATAATAATAATAATAATAATAATAATAATAATAATAATAACTAAACAAACTATCTCACTGGCATTATCGAACCCGTAGGTTCGTAGCCGCGCGGACATAAGCTCTCCATACATCCCTATCCTGAAGTAATGTTTTCCAATCATTCCCTGTATAATAATAATAATAATAATAATAATAATAATAATAATAATAATAATGATAATAATATCATGTAATAATAATAATAATAATAATAATAAAATATATCCTGAATTCAAATACCTAGGAACAATAATCACAAATAGGAATGAGATGCACAAAGAAATTAAACATAGGCTCAATTCTGGAAATGCGTGCTATTATGCATTGCAGAGACTCTTGATGTCCCAACTGCTTTCAAAAAACGTGAAACTGAAAATATATAAAACTATTATTCTACCAGTTATATTATATGGGTGCGAAACATGGACTCTTACTTTAAGGAAGGAAAGGAGATTACAAGTATTTGAGAATAAAGTACTTAGGAACATTTTTGGACCAAAGAGAGATGAACAAATAGGTGAATGGAGAAGACTATATGACAATGAACTACATGGTCTTTATAGGAAGCCATATATAATAAGAACAGTTAAGTCTCGTAGACTGCGATGGGCAGGACATGTTGCACGTAAACTTCTTGTAGGAAAACCAGAGAGCAAAGGCCCAGTTGGTAGACCAAGAAATAGGTGGGAGAAAAACATTATCCATGATTTGAGGGAAGTAGATTATACAGGGGATGATTGAAAAAAAAAAGCTCAGGATAGGGATTGTATGGAGAGCTTATGTCCGCGCGGCCATGAACCTACGGGTTCGATAGTGCCAGTGAGTAAGTAGATTTATTAATTTATTTTAAAGAGTAAGTATATAAAATCATTTCCCGTCTGCAATCAATGATTGTTTCCAATACATTTTTAATAATGGGTATCTATAAAGTAATGTGTCTTAGTATTATCGCCCACTATGATGGTTGTACGTTTATATAAAAGCGGGTACCGCGACAATGCTTTACAATGATTAACATGCGGCATTAATATAGTGGCGGTAATAGGCATCTTTGTATTTAATTGTATATAACAGCTGCGGGGAAACAAAGCGAGCCGCTGGACAACCATCATAGTGAGGCAATAATACCTATGTATTAAAATTTAATTCAAAAACTATATTTTGTATTTACGATGAGGGAAAACAGGAGAAAACTCACATAGTTTGATGGCTTAAAATTTTAACCCGAGATTTCTCGTATGGTAATCAAATAATTATCTTAATAAAATATTTAAACTAGGCCTAGGCCTATATCAAAATATTTATTTTAAAATCCAATTACGATGTTGAATAAAGTATCGAAACTTGTTTATCAAGGTTACTTAACAAATAATTTATATCCACGTAATTAACATAGGAGTCAAATCGCTCTTATTAGTGCCTCTACCGATACCTTATATTGGAATATCTAAAATAAATTATGATTTAAAAAAAATAGGGGATATGCTTCTCTTATGGAAGGATGTGTTGTAGATATGTTTTATTTTCCTATAATAGATACTTATATTCCTTACTGGCTAAGCGCCATTTTTTAAAAAAGTTGAGATTTTGATATCATCTGTTGCACTGGCTCATGAAGTAAGTGTACGCACACTTTTAGCGCTAAATCTTTAAATATAGCCTTATTATTAAAGAAAAATGTAAACGCCATCAGTCCTATCATATATTCTTTGCTTTGCAACAAACGGCTATGAAACCAATTCTTCATAAATGCTAATCTAAAATTTGCATCATGCAGCTAACCGCCAAATGTTCCCGCTCTTAGATAGTTGATGCATAACTGTCAAACAAGGAAAATACTTGTAACATCCAATATTGTTACTTTGGCGCTACAATAAATAGTGAAGATTGACTTAGACTTTACATATTTTTCTCGAAACTTACAGAATGACGCATAGGCAACACCGTCGAATTGAAACTACAAGATTTTTACTGCATATAACCTCATAACCTCATCTATCTTAATAAAGCGTTTAAACGACATTTTAAAATACCCGATATATAGGCCATATATATATATATATATATATATATATATATGATATGAAAAGAAAAATGAATGCTTGAGTCGGGATTCGAACTCGAGTCTCTAAAGTCTGTACCTTTAGCGCTCTAACCAACTGAGCTACTCAAGAATTCCAATACAAGCATACAATTTTTTTTTTTCTTATACATGTAGTATTCTCAATTCACACAAGAGGTAGCTGAAATTGTTCCAACTGCCATCTCGCGGCTAACGTAACAGTTAAGCAAATTTTTAAAGAGAAAAAAAAAATTGTATGCTTGTATTGGAATTCTTGAGTAGCTCAGTTGGTTAGAGCGCTAAAGGTACAGACTTTAGAGACTCGAGTTCGAATCCCGACTCAAGCATTCATTTTTCTTTTCATATCATATTTGCCTTCATTGCCAAATGTCAAAAATATATTTATAATATCTATATATATATATATATATATATATATATATGTGTGTGTGTGTGTTACCATTTTCCTCTAGACTCTAGTGACTATTTACAAATAAAAATGTGACGCAATAATATATCGTTTCCATTTTTATGGAATTTTAAACACATTGATTTCATAGTAGGAGTCAGTGGCGTGCATTCAACCCCAGCTACCCCACTACTGCTGGGGTCATATTAGTATATTCATAATTTTAGATTAAATAAAGTAATAGATTTACCAAATTTGATTCAAATCAATTACGCATGAACATTAAATTTCAAATTACCCGCCGTTGCCAACAGTCATCTATCGCATTCGGCTTGACTCTGCTTCCTGTGTTCACATTACCCCTTCTAACATCAGCTAAATTACAGATGTATTCACGCATGCGTATTTCGATGCGTGGCTGATAAACCATAGATAACCCACACTAGTGGGTTACCGCTGCACTAGATGTAGCTTGTAACGAAGTCATTGAATACCAGCTAGCTGGGCCTGACGTCACAATTCGAAAGCTAAAAATAAAGTTGATTGATAACCATAAGGTTGAATGAAGTTTTGATCTATCGGTTCATGAAGCATTCCTTTGCTGATGCGAGACGAGAAATGTGATTGGTTGATTTGAAACGATTTGAAAAGTACAAGTATCTCAATAATATAATTTTTGGAATTAATATTTTTATGCTCATAATATTTGATGTATGCAGGTTATATTTTTACAAAACACAGAGAGGCAATATAAAATCAAATTATGTGGTATACAGTCTACTAACAACCCCTCTTCATAGCACTTCCTCTTATTCTTTTTCCTTCACAGTAGCCTCTGCCCGCTCCTGGAATTTCCTTCCTTAAGATATCAGGAGTTGCCGCACACTTGGCACTTTTAAGTCACGCTTATGCAGTTACTTGTTGTCTAATAATTAATTTTTCTCTATTTATTTAAATTTATATTACGTCATTAATATTTTTTTCTCGTTTTTTATATATCTTGTACGTATTATACATTACATTCGTTACATCTAGAGTAAATCAAAATACATTATAAATATTAATTGCATTGTGTTTATAACATGTAATTTTTATGTTTATTGTAATTTAGATGTAAGACTATTTTTTTGTATTTTTTTAAAACCTGGTTGAATGGCAGACAAAGCCTTAAGGCCTTAACTCTGCCAGGCAAAATAAAGCTATTATTATTATTATTATTATTATTATTATTATTATTATTACTTTGTCACCTGTAGTAACCTATTAATTTAAGAAGCTTCATTTATATCATCTAATTGAATAACTCAACAATTGGAATACTTGCGGACGTGTATATTATTATTTGTGGAAATCAATAGTTGAAATAATGTCCACCGCTGTGGTCTCGAGGTAGCGTGCTGCCTTGTCACGCAGCGGGCCCGGGTTCGATCCCCGGTCGGGACAGTTTTTCTAGATGAGGTTTTTATCGGGGTTTTTCCTCACCTGTAAGACAAATGCCAGGAAAACTTTAAGGCCCAAACGGTCCCCGAAATCATATGACCATCGCAATCATCATCATTCATATTCATCTTAGATTAAGCTTAGGATTAGGGACTCTCCTGGCGCACCATTATCATGATCATCACCCATCATATCATCGGGGCAAACGTAACCCCGCCTTACAGGAGAGAAACCAGGAATGTCGAAAAGACAAACCTGGGGCATTTGAAAAAAAAAAAACAGTTGAAAAAATTTAATATCGGCACTGAATTTTTTTCAAATGCGGTATTAATTTGCTTTCACGAATTTGAGTTAATGTTACTGATAAACGTGATTTGTCAAATTACTAAAAATGGAATTGAGTGATTGTTTAATATACACTACAGACCTATTTTAAGTCAGTATCACTGCATGTATTATTGAATTGTGCATACATGAGCATGAATTGTAAAATATTATTTTTATATACTCTACTATTATGATAGGCTTCTCGAAACCCCATGATCATACTCTTTATAAACTGAACAATTTGGAAAATAAGTTGTTATAAACCATAAGATGCGAGTTAATCTTACTTTTAAACGATGATGAGGCTTCTGCCTCAATGTGTGAAGTGATTTTTAAGAACCAATGTGATTATAAACATTTTATGAAATTCATAACACACATTCATAACAATATGTAGTATTTCTCTAAGACACTTAGAGACGATTTATGTAATTCATAAGAGTCATTCAAAACCATAAGATAATATTTCTGTTTTACAATGTATAGTATAATGTTGTTATATAATCAATTGAGTTGGTGTTTACTTGATGAAAATCCATATCTATTAATTAAATAAAAATAAAACTTACAGTTTTATTTGATTTTCATATTTATTAATATTGTTATAGTAAGCTACAACCCTAACATGCCTTTGTGGCGAAATAGGGCTTCAAATATTTGGAGATTCAATAACAATAATAAAGATACGAGTACATTATCGTCATACAGCTGGGGTAATTGCTGTTAACCACCACAGGCCACTGGTAAGGCTCGTTTCCATTCTGACAAGTTCCAGACACATGACGCGCAACATATCCCGGCACATGTTGCGCATCATTGTATCTTGTAAGCCCATGTTTCTCTTAACAGAGATTTAGGCGCTCTCCCCCTACAGGGAAGAATTTGAACCATACTAATTTAGTCACACTTGTTTTCGTATAGATGTCATTTGAGTGGTCCGTGGTCAGCTTTCCGCCTCATACTGACATCTAGGAAGCCAAGATGATACTAGGAAGGGAAAATTCCGTAAATTTTGCTTAGAGGCCTTTCCATTCAGGAAATCTTCAGACTCGGGACCCACGGATTAAAGTCCCTCCCGAGGACTTGCTCCTTGGATTTTCCATCCTAAAAAATCCATCGACACCGGCCGGGTTTGAACCCGCGACCCTCGGGACCAGAGGCAAGCAGCATAACCACTAGTCCACCGCGGCAGATCATTGTTTCTACTGTTTCCAATTTCCTGCGCATCTGCAACATTGGTATAGAAGTTTGGAGTGCAAGACTATAGTTTCAGCTTATACAGTGAATCAGGTACAGTGCTATCCAATGTTTCTTGAGGTTCAAATATTTGAGTGATATGGACAACTCATCTACTTCAGCTTTTGTGGTAATGACAAGCTCATACTATGAACTTCTAAACAAAAAAGGCGAAAACGACCGAGTTTTTTCTCTCAAGTATTGAGACCTTAGTGAATGAAGTTTCTTTTCAACTTCTTGAAAAGTGCATTCCATGCCATCAGAAATCCGTTGCAGGGCATCGTTGAATTTGTTATATTCCACATCACTCCCTCCTGTTTATATACTTCAATAAGTACTTCCACTTTACATTTAGACCACTCCATAAAAAAAAAAGCACTGACTCCACTCAAAATACTGCAACCACAAACAAGAGAGTACGTTTGAACTTACACTCGCAGCTCAGGGTCTGGAAGACAGCGAATATAGAATGTAGTGTGCATGCGCATGTTCTTGGTTCATGTTGCAGTCTGTTTCCATTTTCTGTGGCACAGCTTGCGACACACGTTGACCACCGCAGTCACTTGGCATATTTTTGTCCCCGGCACTTGTGCCGCAACATGATGCATTCTGTTTCCATTCCATCAAATTTTGGGCACACGTCGCTCAACATGTTGCGGGACAAATTTGTGGTAATGGAAACGAGCCTGTAGGAGTACAATATTTATTAGTTTGCAGGCTGCGCAAAGGCCATGGCTAATAACGTCAGAGAAGTTTCCGAAGAAGATACTGATTATTGTTTGGTTTACATCACCCTTTTCTTTCTCTATATAGACTATAATTGACTTCCATGCTGTAAATTCTAATATTGACGCTGAAAATGTTTCACGCTATTTTCTTCACGAATCAGCGACTTTTCTGACATTAGAATATCACGAATTCCAACCATTCACAATTTATCATTTTCCTGTTATCGTATCTACTATTTTTTTTAAATTTATCACAAGAATACCTACTTACTTACTCACTGGCACTATCGAACCTGTAGCTTCATGACCGCGCGGACATAAGTTCTCCATACATCCCTATCCTGAGCTAATGCTTTCCAATCATTCCCTATATAATCCACTTCCCTCAAATCATAGTTAATATTATTCTCCCACCTCATTCTTGGTCTCCAACTGGGCGTTTCCCTCTGATTTTCCTACAAGAAGCTTCCATGCACCTATTTCATTCCCCATACATGCCACATGTCCTGCCCATCGCAGTCTTATCACAAGAACACACTAAGTGTAAACACTAGTGGTCATGGGCGATCGAAATAAATCAATAATCAACTTGTCTTATAATGTGTGTGATGAGTTTCTTTAAATTTATATGACGATTTTAGTTCAAAAGATAGATAAAACAGCTTTTACTCCTGAAAATTCGTTTTAATTTAGACCTTTATATTTTTTATGTTAGCGGAAATTAAAATCCATAACCATAAATTTGAATATTTTACAAGAGCATTGGATATATATTATTTGATTTCAATCATTTTATTCTGTAATAGTTACAATGAATCAAATCGTGGTCCAAATTCTATCAAAATAAATTGTGGTCAACTCTTTACAATACTATTTTCAAAGCGATAGAATTTTTATTGTATTGAAAATAAAGATTGCAACACAGAGTTTTTTTCAGTCTGTAATCGCTAACGATGGGGCTCAGAAGCCTTGAAAAATATGTTCGACAAAAACAACCATAAGAGGTAAGAATGTACAGACTAAATGTCTTAATTACAGATATAAGTATTATTTAAGTGTTCGTATGTTGAACCAAGAAAAGAGAGCCATACGTTTTTCTACTCACTCTTCTAAGTTTGAATCTTAACTTTTAATAATTAAAAATCCTTTACGGGTATTTATATGTAAAATATACGCACCGTATATAATCCAAGACCATGATAACGTGGGTGATCGTCACTCACTTCTTACTTTATTGTTACTGACTGATTAATAATTTTTGGACTCAAAGATACAGTTATCTTATATTTTACTTTATTTTAAAAACACTTGATTATACTAGAAAACATTGCGAAATGTAGAGAAATATACAATGTAGGATATGTCAGTATTCTTTGGCATTGCGTATCAGCTGTTATCTGGCAAAAAAGAGAAGGAATGCGACTGTGATAACATTTATAGATCTTCTATAGTAAGATTATAGAAAATGTGATAGGATATCAAATTATAATAAACATATGGGCCTCGACGATATTGTCAAAAAATATACACATGACAATTTTATAACAAATCAAAATGTCCTAAGGACTATCATAATTATATCATATTGAAGTTACAAAAAAATAGAATTTAACTTTGTGTAATATTTCTTAATGTCCACTTCTGTGGTCACGGAGTAACGTCGTTGCCTCGAATACAGCGAGCCCGGGTTTGATCCCGGTCGGGACAAGTTTCTGAGTGAATTTTTTTTCGGTATTTTCCTGAACTGCATGACAAATGTCGGGAAAGTTTAAGGCCCAATTGGTCCCCGAATATCATCTGGTGAACATAATCATCATCCATCGTATTCACGTTGTTTGATATTAATGATTGTCTTAAATATTCCTGTTATCTCTGAGGTGGCCCAATCATTGAGCTTATCGCTGATCCAGGGAGGTACTCCATTTTATTCTGTGGTCAACAAAGTTATGTTTTATCGAAAGATCGTGTTGTCCCTGTAAGGCCCGGATGGGGCGGAGAGAGAAGTTAAACTGAGATAGATAGATAGAGAGAGAAATATTTTCCTAATTGATTTCTCTCGTAATTGAATACTTTACAGCTTTAAAAAATTGGGCTTAATTGTTATCTGGGTTATAATCAATCAGCATAGCGATTCACAAACTTTGATTTGACACTAATTTTGGTCACTTTCTCAAATTTTAATTCATTCCCTTCTCAACCCTCCCTTTTAAGGATGCTAGGGGTTAAACGTGGCCTTAAATGTCATGAAGACTGTCACCATTGAGATGAGACACCCGAAAACAATGGTTTCGACAGCAAACTCGATCTATTGGACATTTTATTTTTCACCTCTTCTCACTCCCTTAGGGGTGCCAGGGCCAAAGTTGGTCTTAAATAGCATCCGGACTAACATAAATTAGCTTAGCTCTCCCGTAAACTGTGATACTATATATTTTATACTAATCTCGAGCAGTCTTTTAATATTATTTTTTAACACCCTTCACCCCTCCCGCCTCGGTACGCGGTGCTAGGCATTCATATCTTGACTTAAATATACCACATCTGGACTGTCACTAACTGAGCTTAGCTCCTCCGAAATCTATGAAATTCGACTCTAATTTCGATCCCATTGGAATTTTTCATTGTTTACACAATCACGCCCTTCTCTCTCCTCACTTCTTACAGCTGTTAGGGGACCAAACTTGGCTTGAAATTGCCACCGGAATTGCCCACCAATTAGGATTAGTATATCCACGATAAAATTTGGAGTTTGACATTAATATAGGCTGTTTAAGATTATTTTTAGGTGTTGGCTCACTCTCCAGTTCCCCCTCGCCCATCCATTTCATTAGGGTAGGTGCTAGGGTTCTGACGAACCCACACGTCATATACCTTTTTCAAGATTGTATGCCTATTCATGCGTACCGATTTTGTTGATTGAAATTGCTCCAGTGTTCTAACAGTTATGCGGGGACAGTATTAATTCGGTGTCGATCATTTTTCAATTCAAGTATATTACACTCTTGCCCCTCCTAGGAGGAGGCTTAGGGAAATTATTACCTCCTACATCCGTCTTTCCGATGGACAGCTAATGACAAAGAAGGAAAATTTTGACGGAGGTGGGCTGAGAATTCATAAATACCTAGGATCAATAATCACAAATAGGAATGATTATCGCACAAAGAAATTAAACATTAGCTCAATTCTGGAAATGAATGCTATTATGCATTGCAGAGACTTTTGATGGGCCTCGGTCACAACTCCTTTCAAAAAACGTTTAAGCTGAAAAATATATTAAAACTATTATTCTACCCCGTCTTTATTGTATGGTTGCGAAACATGGACCTCTTACTTTAAGGGAGGAAAAGGGAGATTACGAGGTATTTGAGGATAACGTTCTTAAGAAAATTTTTGGACCAAAGGAGCGAGATGAACAGACAGGTGAAATGGAGAATACTACATCACAATGATACTGCATGGTCTCTTTAAGGAAGCCAGATATATATAAGAACAGTTAGATCCAGGAGACTGTGCGTGGGCAGGACAGATTGCGCGTCTGGAGGCATGCAAGACGTGCACATGGAACACTTCTTGTAGGAAAGCCAGAAGGAAAACGCCCAGTTGGTAGACCAAGAATGAGGTGGGAGAACAACATTAACTATGATTTGAGGGAAGTTGATTATACAGGAAATGATTGGAAAGCATTAGCTCAGGATAGGGATGTATGGAGAGCTTATGTCCGTGCGGCCATGGACCTACGGGTTCGATAGTGCCAGTGAGTAAGTAAGTAAGTAAGTACATCCGCTTTTCCAAAATACAGTTTATTATATGTGTACCAACTTCGTTTAAATTCAAATGTGTATATATATATATATATATATATATATATATATATATATATGTATATATATCGATGTCCACCGCTGTGGTCTCGAGGTAGCGTGCTGCCTTGTCACGCAGCGGGCCCGGGTTCGATTCCCGGCGGGACAGGCTCCAGGGTAAGGTTTTTTCGGGGTGTTTCCTCACCTGTAAGACAAATGTCAGGAAGCTTAGGGCCCAACGGTCCCCAAAATAATCCGGCCATCATCATCATCGTCATCCTTATCATTATCATCACCACCTTACCGGTGTGGAAAGCAACGGGAAGCTACCACACCTATAATGCCCTAGTAAAGCTGCAAAGCATATCATGAAAATGCTATGACTGTAGTGAAAGACCTGCTCTCGGGCAGAATTACTATGGATGGATATATATATATATATATATATATATATATATGATTTTAATAAAGCAAGAGAAATACGAACAAGTATAAATGCCTTAATGTCTTAAATTTGTTTTCAGTAGGCCTAACCTAATATACAGTTATAACTTACAGTTTTACATGATTTGGTTTTCAATGCGATCCGACGGATTTAAATAACTGATACATGAAATCAGTATTTTGACAATTTAAGGGTTAAGAACTTGCATATTGAATAATGAATTAATTTATGGACAGTAAACGCATTTCATTATATATATATATATATATATATATATATGTTATAATTAAATGTTTAACATTGAGCAATGCAAGCTTAATATGGAATAATAAGAAAAATAAATGCCTGGACGGGATTCGAACCCGGATCTCTGAGAATCCCGTCCAGGCATTTATTTTTCTTATTATTCCATATATATATATATATATATATATATATTATTTCCCTCTCCTCCCTGCACGATCCATGTAGCCCCAAAAATAGTTATTGAACCTAACAAGGTAACGCTCCTTTGTCGAGTGGTTAAGGTAAGATGCCTTGGCGCAGGGCTACGGAGCATGCGCTCCTTCGTATATCCATGGGTGGAAAAATTTTCTCATGGAATTTCAACCAGTATGGAACCGGTGCCCACACAGCATCGTGAGGAATTTGGGTAGTTATAATAAAGGAGGCCCGACATGTTGACCGCATATCACCCCTATACTGGCTGGATGGTCGTCTGCATCTTTGATTAACACACTTTGGATGTGAGGCCAGCACACAGCTGGTAGGCCATGGGCCTTCTAAGCCTGTCGCGCCGTGGAGTTGTTGAACCTAACAAGATGGCTTGGTATCTACAAAACAATATCATTAATTAAAAATGTTAATATTTTTACTAACTCAAAAAAAAATCGAGAACCGACACGTGTTTTAAATGTCCAATCACAGATGTATGGGGAATGAAAGACGTGCATGGAAGCTTCTTGTAGGAAAGCCAGAGGGAAAACGCCTAGTTGGTAGACCAAGAATGAGGTGGAAGAATAACATTAACTATGATTTGAGGGAAGTAGATTATACAGGGAATGATTGGAAAGCATTAGTTCAGGATAGGGATGTATGGAGAGCTTATGTTCGCTCGGACATGAACCTACGGGTTCGATAGTGCCAGTGAGTGAGTGAGTAATCATAGATGTATGTATTGGAGTCTAAACTATTTACTTACAACATATTCCTGACTATTTAACTCATGTCGCAAATGGTAGTCAATGACCAATAACGTTTCAATGAATTCTGTTTTACACCAATGACAGTCGTGTTTCACCTCGCTCTTTATCGATTTATCTTTATCAGCTCCTGCTTTTGTGATAAAGAAAGCTCCTCCTTTTTAATATTCTGAACAGGTTAAACCATTATTTTTCTCCAACAAATACATTGAATATAGCAAATAATTAAAAGATTCCTTGATTTTAGTGAGTTGTTTACTAAAAAAATAAATGAATAACCGGTAATGTTTGATTTATGGATCTGCAGGACTATAGTTTTGATGTCGTTTTCTATTATTTCTCCACTTGGGTGCACTCTTACCATATTGCGATCTTATTTGGCAATAAATAATATGATCAAGCAGCAGTGAATGAACATAACCTCACATTTCTGATTTGTTTTCAAACATCGCCGTTTACATTAAATATATAAATATTTTAAAATAACTATAGTTAAACAATGATTTGTGAGCAAACAGCTTAATTTTATTCGTTAAATAGTCCTAACAAATGCCACTTGATTTCCAAATTCTCTAGATAAATTGGAAATCACTCGTGGCATTAGTTATGATAAGTTTTCTAACAAAAATATAAGACAAGGAAATTTCTAACTAAATATGATGGCAGACTTGAACTATTGTTAGGTAGAGCATTGGTCGCCTTGAATTGCTCACAGTTATTTAATAAATAATCTGATTAAAGCTCAGGCTAATCTTATCTGTTGATAACACATGCTGATAACAGTAAAGCAGGTATTACTAAACTTGGCTATTCTTAGATAAAACTCTCCTCGTTTTCAATATTCAGCCTGTAATTGGTTCCCGTAAAATTGTACAGTCTCACTGAGTTTTCTCTGTTTTCCACCATCTTCAAGACAAATCCTGTTTAAAATTTAACTACCAAAACACATTTAACCGTAATTATATTATTTCGACTATGTCAATAAAATTCATCATCATCAAGGATTAGACCTTAAGATCTGTTCCGGTCTCATGGTAGAATTGGTCTCTCCATCTTTTGTTGGGTCTTCCTACATTTCTTCGTCCTAGTGGTCTGTAGTGAAGAATCTGTTTCGAGATTCTGTTGTTATCCATTCTATTGATGTGGTCCAGCCATTCGTACATGTATTGTACAATCGTATCTAATAGCTTGAATATATTTAGTTATGTTTGTATATTTTTATTTCATTTTCGATCCCTAAGGTAACTTAGTCTTTTAATTAAAATATCTGGGTCAATTAACCATAAATTCGTGTATATATAAAAAAGAGTTAAATATATCTTCCCATCTCCTCAACAAAATAATTTACAAAATTAAAATGATAAACCAACCAATTTAAAAAATTAAAATAATAAACCAACCAATATATGTACAAAAATACAGAAACAACTGGAAATCTCACGTAAGAAGAATGGGCAGAACAAGAATACCACGACAAATCTTAAATACCAGCCACCAGGCAAGAGATCTTTGGGCAGACCCTTCAAACGTTGGATTGAGACCGTAACAGATCACTAGGTCTATCACATGAAATGAAGAAGAAGAAGAAGAAGAACCAACCAATTAAATTAATAAAATTATTAAACTCTATAGGGTCTTCTCATCCCATAAAATTATTTAAGCTTTTTTACTTAATAATTGAATGAAATTTTATTATCTGCTAGTGTATAACCAGCCACACCCTTTAAACACCTCATTTCTGAAGTTTCTATTCTTCGTTCTGGTTTCTGATTAAGACCCAGTGTTCCGATCCATATAATAATGAAGGAACCGCCATTGTTTTGTAACATTTTAAAAGTGTCTCCTTTCTCGTTCCTATGAGACTTCGTTTTAAGATTCCTCACATATAATTAAATTTATTTAGGCATTAAAATTAAATAAGTGAATTTGACATATAACAACAGCTTATTGAGTACAAGAAAAACATTCTAGGCCTGATATAACCTTAGATAATAAAGCGTCGATTAATGATGAAATGAAAGTAACTCTATAATACACTGAGATCATTAGACTCGGTGCTTTCTGACATAACATCTCGCTGTTTTCGTGATCTTTTAAAAAAGCTGCTTTCTGTTACATGTTTATGTTATTTGTACAATGTCTTGACTATGAATGTTGGGCTGTAAGATACTGATAATCAACTATACGCATCGTCACTACTCTGTATTAATACAACTGTTATCTTAAAGATGTCAGCACTTTCCATTACTTTATTTTTATTTCATTCTAATTTATTGACATTTTAACATGTGTAGTCATGTGAGGGGTTCAAAAGCAAACGAGTACAAGTGAAATAAAAACAAAATCATACCCAAAAAGCCGTATATATTGAAGAGATCAGATGGAAAGGAACACAAGTAACATTTCTTTAAATATATATATATTAAGTGCACAGTGTAAGTTAAAGAATATGAAATTTTTGTGACAAAAGAATAAAAGTGACATCCCTGTCTGTGCTCAAAATGTCTATTGCACCCGTTTACATATACTGATAAAATTCATACTAAAATTCCGTTGAGGTAAATAGTCACAAAGTAATATATTAAAATAGATACCTGGATATGCCGTTTCGAAAACCGGCTTCCATCATGAGCAGAAGGATGTGTGCTCCTAACTGTTTTGTGACACTTTTTACATCAGATCAGTAGCTACCGACAACGTTGGAAGGCCGCTGAAGACAAAGCGTCGCAAAACAACAAGAAGAGTTAGTAGCACATATCCTTCTGTTGATGATGATATTCCTAATATTGAAGTTCTGTAATATATAAGGATGCCGACTTACCGGGCCTATCGTACGGTCACAGGGGCAGATGAAATTAAAGAAACGAAATTGATTATATGAGTGAGGAGAATTTTTGGCAGTAGAGAATTCTCGGAAAAAAATATGCCATGGCCCCGACTCGTCCGCTAGTAACCCACAAATTGGGGATCCACCCATCCACAGTAATTCTGCCCGAGGGCAGGTCTTTCACTGCAATCATAGCATTTTCATGCTATGCTTGCAGCTTTACTAGGGAATTGTAGGTGTGGTAGCTTCCCGTTGCTTTCCACACCGTTGAAGGATGATGATGATGGCCGGATGATTTTCAGGAACCGTTGGGCCCTAAGCTTCCTGACATTTATCTTACAGATGAGGAAAAACCCCGAAAAAATCTCACCCAGGAGCCTGTCCCGACCGGGAATCGAACCCGTGCCCACTGCGTGACAAGGCTGCACGCTGCCTCGAGACCACAGCGGTGGACAAAATTGGGGATATGAATGATAAAATGGATTGAATAAATATTTTAATACCGATAAGCTTACAAATAGTCTTCTCCCACCGTTTACTACCCCATTCATTTGGAACACTCTAGGAGAGAACACACACACCTAGATACATATAAAATATCTGCACATCGGACAAACACTAGAAGACGCAGGTCATGACATCTGAAAAGGTCGTCAAAACCATAGAGACTGTTCAATAGATTATATTTATTATAAATTAGGTAAAACGTTGAGAAAATCAATATTGATGGAATTCAATGACATAAGGAAGTAAAATATGGGATATATATATACACACATACGTTCAATATTAGAAGCAGCACAAATGCGTTTTTTTAGAACAGATTTTGGAGCAACCTTAGGAGAGAAATTATAATGGTAAGAACAAGAATATAATATTCAGGCTTATCAAAATAAATGGGTACAACATGTACAGCGTCTGCATTTGATAAGATATCCACATAGTGCCCCTCCTTTTTAGAGTAATTGGGAATCATGACTTGGACGACCCAGATGAGATGGACAGAGTTTAGTCTCATAACGAAACTTGACACAATCCTTGCTTTGGAAAAAGAAGAAAAAAGAAAAAGAAGAAGGAAATGAGAATGATAAATTTGTAATTGTAGCAAAGTATCGTAAAAAATAAACTGGAGAACAGGATGCGATATAAAGAACTGAACTCTGAGTAAGAACATTATTCTTTAAATATTTCACATTTTTTATTTGAAGTACACCCTATACTATCAACGTCAGGCACCCCTATCCTGGCTAGATGATTGTTCACGTCGTTATTGACATATGTGAACGTCCGACTTGTAAACCACGAGTCTTCAGGCCTTTCTCGCCATGGAATTTTTATTTCAGATGTACAGTTCCTAGTATAAAGGGACTTGGGGCTGCTGGACATTCGCTACTTAAGAAAAAAACAATTATTTATTTCGCAATTGGTCTCTCAGCAGATTAGTGGATGGTTATTGCTCTTTTCCTTTGTGTAAAATATAAATAAATATCCTCAACTCATGTCCAACGCAGGATCGGGTCGAGGGATGAGATGAGATGAAGCCCCTTATATAGAGGTCTGTGAATGACAAGGTTGCCGGCCGACCACGCCTGACGCACCATTACAGGGGCAGATGAACGAAATAAAACGAAATGGATGAGATGAGTATGGAGAAATGGTGGAATGAAATTTTGGCAGGGAAAACGGGAGAAAACTCCGAGGAAAAACTGCCCCAGCTCCGTTTCGTCCACCACGAAACCCACATGGAGTGACCGAAACTCGATCTCGGGATCCCAGCGGTGAGAGGCGTGCGTCTAAATCGCTTGCTCGATGGAGCTTGCTTTCTGTAATAATATTAATTCGATTCGTTTTTTATTCTAGAATTATTTATATCAGTATTTACTTTAATTATATAGTTATTCTATGTTGTCTTATGTATTTTTTTATCTAGGCCTAATATATTTTTAACCTTAACTCTGCCTGTTTAAATAAATAATTATTGATTATTATTATTATTATTATTGTTGTTATTATTATTACATTAATGTAATAACTAAATATAAATTAGATTTGGACACTTTACTGAGAAAAAAAAAACTTGTTAAGTTTGGTTTAATTTTGACTTCACTAATTAAGTTAATTCATTTTCATTGAAAATTTTCCATAAAATTGATAAAATTCTATGTTTAGCTTCAGTGATCTAAGCAATTCGTACTTTCAAGTAATTTTATCACATACGACATATATAACACGGATATATCAATATTGTTAAATGGCAACACCCATAGGCCTAAGTGATTTGAGCAGATAAAATTACATATTCAAATAATAACATATTGAATACCAAATTACAAGTTAAAATAGAATTTCAGAAATAGTCTTCATCTTCATAATTGGCATTACAGTCCTAAGTGGCCTTGGCCTCCTCCAGCAAATGCCTCCAACTCCAGTCCACGGGCTTTCATGTTCTAGTTTTATATCCTAAATTCCTCAGGCCAGTCTCTACTCCACACATGTATCTATCTATCTATCTAAGTTTAAGTCTGTCATGTCCTCGCCGTCCACTAGATTTGAGTTCAATACCCACTTTAGGGCATTTTTGTCATCCATCCGCACTATATGGTTTGCCCACCTAATCTATTAATTTTAATAAAAGTGATTATATCGTAATATTCCAAAATTTCGTATATTTAATTGTTACACCTTCTCCTCAAAACTACATTTTCGTATCTATTATTCGAGGGATTTTCCTTCCTAGGACGAGCGGTGATTCGTAGGGCTGAAAAAAAAGTATGGGTTACAGGCTAGGCTGCATCGTACCGTACTTAACCCATTCACCTCAACAGACGAGGTTGACTTGCCGGCTGTTAAATGGCCTTCAACTCAGAAGACGAGATACACTCGCTTAACTCTGCTGTTATACATTATGCAATATTTTGTACATCCCTTGGCAGGGTAATCTTTTGTTAACATTTATGAATATTAGGTAAATGTCTTTTGGCCTTCATCATTATTGCGATCTCAAGTGCCGTTATCTTTTGTCTGTTTTGAATGTCTGAAAATAGACAATATAATTTACGGTAACTTAAACCCGGTTTCTGGGGAAATGTATTGAGCATTTAAACCTGAAGCGAATTGGTTAATAGACCTCTGTGTTTACAAACTGCACGTTGACACGCGGTACTCGGGACAGACTTCTAGTAGAGTCCGCTTTGTGTAAGAATGGACTCACCTTTGCACAATTTTTGTTTCGGCATTCTGATACAACCACACGTCACGTAAACAGGTCTATTACTGAGGAGAGTCGAACATACACCACTCTCCTCTCCGAGCAGGCAGTGGAGACGCTCGACAAAGACACGCATTTTGTAAACAATGTGTATAGAAATTAGTTACTACCCTGGTACCGATACTTTTTTCGGCCCTAGTGATTAGCCAAAGCAATCTATGTTATTGCTGTCACATGTTTAACTAACTAACTGGCACTACAGAACCCATAAGTTCATGGCCACACGGACAAAAGTTCTCTATACTTCTCTATCCTGAACTAATGTTTCCAATCATCCCCTGTATAATTTACCTCCCTCAAATCATGTTAATCTCCCATCTCATTCTTGGCCTCCTTACTGAAGCCTTTTTTCTCAGGCTTTCCTATAAGGAGTTTCCATGCCCCTGCTTCATTCTCCATTCATGCCATATGTCCTGTCTATATTTAATGTGAAATAATATATTAGTTAGTTTCAGTGTTCTTATTCTGATTTTATTATTGGTCAATTTAAGTGCTCAGTAAGTAATGCAAAGAATGAGGTAGGAGAATAACATTAACCATGATTTGAGGGGGATAATTATATAGGGGATGCTCGGAAAACATTAGCTGAGGTTAAGGATGTATGAAGAGCTTAAGTTCGCGCGGCCATGAACCTTTGGGATCGATAATGCCAGTGAGTTAGTTATTAGATTCAGGTAACACGTTATTTAAATAAAATAAGGCTACTGCAGTTTTGCAAGCAGAAGATGCAATGACACTGAGGAACATACTGATGGAGCTAAATGACATGTGCGAGGATTATGGGATGAAGATAAATGTATATAAGACAAAGGCCATGATTATAGGAAGGCAATCAAGGAAGATAAACATGGGGATTAAAGATGAGGCCATTGAGCAAATTGAGTGCTTCAAATACTTGGGTTGTACTATCAGCAGTTACATGAACTGCTGTCAAGAAGTAAATAAGAGAATAGCAATGACAAAAGAAGCTTTTAACAAGAAGAGAAGTATTTTCTACGGACCTTTGGCAAAATAACTACGGAAGAGGCTAGTAAAGTGTTTTGTGTGGAGTGTAGCATTGGTGCAGAGACTTGGATATTACGACAGAATGAGGAAAAGCGACTGGAAGCTTTTGAGATGTGGATATGGGGAAGGACTGACAAAATAAAAAATAAAGATGTGCTAGACAGAGTGGGTGAAGGAAGAACAATGCTGGAACTCATAAAGAAGAGGAAAATAAATTGGACTGGCCACTGGCTAAGAAGAAACTGCCTGCTGACGGATGCCCTAGAAGGAATGGTCAACGGAAAGAAAGTTAGAGGCAGAAAAAGACATCAGAGGATAGACAATATTAAAATAAATGGTGTGTATGCGGATACAAAAAGGAAAGCTGAGTTAAGAGAAGAGTGGGAAATGCTGAGCTTGCAGTGAAAGACCCGCGCATGGGCAGAACATTATACATGTATGTATTCCAGGAGTGAGTCTACGAATTTTACAAGCCACTTCTAGCGTCGTGTTAACCAAAGTGATAAAACACGTTTGAAATATCAGATTGCGTTTGTTTTTATATATTTATTCTGTCGTTACTAAGTCCTTGTACCACAACATATTCTACATTCAATTTATTTCCTCAGATAAAAAATGAGTGTTAATGTATACCGGTTAGTTTACATTTTATTGGATATTTGCTGCCCCATAACAATATATTTCGCTTAAACAGTGAGTAATGCCATATTTTCATTGGAAATATGGCGATTTTAGGTTAATTGTAACTCAGCTTTCATGCAGTTTTAAATTTTGTGGGAAAATATCAATAAATTCATCAATTAAATTATTCACATATTGCTACAGAATTAGTGCGTTATTTTTTTTTACTGTTTCAATTTATGTAGACACACTCGTGGTATACAATTCCCTAAAATAACACCACTTAACATGAAGTTCTGTTCATGAGAATCAGTGGTCCTACTGAAGAGCAAACTTTTCAATTTTTACGTAGGAAGAAAGATAGCCGTAGCATAGATGGTTAAGGTAATAAGATACAAGCCGGAAAGTTTCGGGTTCGGTTTCCGAAAGAGTCAAGAATTTTAAACTGGCCTACATCTTCATGCGGCACTATGGACTTGTAGTCGACCCACCCTCTAATAGAAAATACCAGACATATGATGTGGGGTAAAGACTGCCGTCGAGCATGACTGACATCTAGTATAGAGTGTATAGAAAGATTGACACCTTCAACCTCTTCTGCTCCAAGTTAGCCGAAGGGATTTAACGGGATTACTTTATCTTTTACAAAAATAATAGTGTCCAATAAAACAAGGAACAAGAATTAAGCTTCTATAAAATGGATCATAAAATTAATATCTTTTAGTTTACTCTATAACCGGAAAACCGGAAGGGACAAAAAAACTGTAAAAAACATGGATATGCGAGATCGCTGATACCATGAAGGAAGAAGGGCTACAAGATGGATTGGATGAATAGAGAAAGATGAAGAAGAAAAAATCATTGGACATAGTAAAATACAAATTAAATTTAAAATAATAATAATAATAATAATAATAATAATAATAATAATAATAATAATAATAATAATAATAATAATAATAATAATAATACTTACTCACTGGCACTATCGAACCCGTAGGTTCATGGCCGCGCGGACCTAAGCTCTCCATACATACCTATCCTGAACTAATGCTTTCCGGTTATTACCTGTATAATCGACTTCCCTCAAATCATAGTTAATATTATTCTCCCACCTCGTTCTTGGTCTACCAACTGGGCGTTTTCCCTCTGGTTTTCCTACAAGAAGCTTCCATGCACGTCTTTCATTCCCGATACGTGCCACATGTCCTGCCCATCGCAGTCTACGAGACTTAACTGTTCTTATTATATCTGGCTTCTTATAAAGACCATGTAGTTCATCGTTATGAAGTCTTCTCCATTCACCTGTATGTTCATCTCTCTTTGGTCCAACATTTTTCCTAAGAACTTTATTTTCAAATACTCGTCATCTCCTTTCCTCCCTTAAAGTAAGATTCCATGTTTCGCAACCATATAATATAACTGGTAGAATAATAGTTCTATATATTTTCAGTTTAATGTTTTTTGAAAGGAGTTGGGACATCAAAAGTCTCTGTAATGCATAATAGCACGCATTTCCAGAATTGAGCCTATGTTTAATAACATCATTAATAATAATAATAATAATAATAATAATAATAATAATAATAATAATAATAATAATAATAATAATAATAATAATAATAATAATAATAATAATAATAATAATAATAATAATAATAATAATAATAATAATAATAATAATAATAATAATAATAATAATAGGTAAACCTGAACTAGGAAAGATCTTTGAAGATAGAGAAACGTATTCATAGTGCCGGTTTTGGAAAAGTTGATATTGCGCATGCTGGTAGTGAGATAGGAAAGAGAATAGAGACAGATTTTCAGTATGGAATATAGATATATTTGCAGTAGGTCGGCTCTCGAATAGGAATGTTTTATAGACCGTACCAGTTCTTCAATGACTACTACACGTTAAGAAACGTTGTAATGATGAGCCGATTATATAATATTTGACCGACTGCGACTGTTAAATTTGAGTGATGTCGGAGTGAATTTACATCTTACAGGAAGTTAATAAATCACGGAGTTCGACAAGGGTGTACATTATCACCTACATTGTTTAATATATATTTTGACGAGGTTATACAAAATGGAAAAAATCAAGTCCAATAGGAAAATTAATAAGGAAATGTATATTATGAATATTTTAATGTATGCAGACGATCTGGTAATTATACAGAAGTCAGAGGATGATTTACAAAGAGCCATGTACATGTTGAATCGATTAGGACTCTATTATAATCTCAAAGTCTCAACTTCAAAAACTAAAATTATGGCTTTTCAGGGCAAAGTGTCAGTCCGAGCAAAAATAGTGATCAATAATGAAATAATACAACAGATAGCACATTTTAACTATCTTGGTTCAGATATAACATAGCTACGAATGAGATATACATAATAAATTAAACCAATAGGAAATGATGTGTGGCACCATAAGAAGAAACCTCCGAAAGACTTGAAGAAAAACTCGGCTCAGGTTTTATAAAATTATGGCTGTTCCTGTTCTTTTATATGGATCTGAATCTTGGGTACATACAAAAAAGATATCTCGCACATTCAAGCCGCTGAAATGAAATTTTTAAGATCCGTAAAAGGATGTACACGCGTGGATACATTACACAATGAATCAATAAGAAATGAAGTGGAGATATTTTCAATAGTCGATAAACTAGAAGAGCACAAATACAAATGGAAAGAACATTTAGACAGAATGGACAATACAAGATTACCCAAAAAGATCAACACCTACAATCCACATAGAAAAATATCTTTGGGACGGCCAAGAAAACGATGAACTTGAGACCGGAACAGGTCGTAATGACCTAATCCTGGAAAGGAAGAAGAAGAAGAAGACAGGAAGTTACTGAGGGTTGAATTTGGGCAAGTCCCTAACTTTCACCAGATGGACAATCTTTGCGAGTCATGTTTGAATAAAATTTCCCTCCATTATAGACACCTCCTCACATTCGCTTTATAAGCTGCCCTGTCATTGCGTTTGATACAATTTGTGAAATTCTATATTATCATTTAAAAAAATGAACATGGTTTGCAACGATAAAGTACAATACCTGAATTATTTAGTTGGAGCGGATATTCATAAAAAACCGTGCTTCATTGTGTTTCTTCACGGAGGCGCTTTCGATTTTCATTTCCGTTTCATTGCCCTGATTTTTTCTAAACATAATGCTTGCCACGCAATATACATATTACATCTGTATTACTACTAAATAGCCACTCAGAAGAAGGTTGTAACACTAATTGTTGTTCCAGAAGTTGAGACCAGTTAAAACAAATAGTCTTCAGAAATTAAATTTCTTCGATTTGTAGCAGGTTTACGTTTTTACGTAGATCATAGGAGAAGCATAGACATCAGGAATGATCTGAATGTACAACCAATTACGGCAGTGATAGAGGGATATAGGACTAATTGGAGATAGTATGTTCAACACATGTCACCAATTAGAATAGCAAAAGTCGTTCTGAACTATAATCCTATACGAAAAAAAAATGTTGGCCGACCTATGAAGAGATGGAGTGGCCTATTTTAAGCTGATGTCGATGACGATGATGAAGTTGAGTTTTAGATATGAAATGGTTGTTACTAGCATATGCAACCTTTTGCCGTGTAAAAATCAAATTAAAAACAAAAAGTGGGCAAGAATCTTCTTCAAGGGGGCTGTCCAATTTTATTTGTAACTTTAAAACTAATCATAAATAATGTTACGAGTGGCATTTGTTAGGACTATTTAACGAATAAAATTAAGCTGTTTACTCACAAATCATTATTTAACTATAGTTATATATATATATATATATATATATATATATATATATAATATATATATACAGTCTTACTAAAAAAAATCTCTTATACTGGCTTTCATCAGTTGTTTAATTATACAATATATAAGCCTTATGTAGATCACGTATAATTTCCTTACTAATAAACGTTGTGCCGGAGCTATATAACAAAACGACGGTTATACACAATGCGTCACATATTCGTCATCATAATGACGTCAGAACAATATTACGCGCAGTTTGTAACAGAAATAAAACAACATCAACTAGTGATTAATTGTGTAAGAAATGAATATGAATAAGAATTAATAGAGATTCCTTAATTGGGGAGGTACGGAAAAAAGAAGTGTGTTTTAATTTATATACATTTCCCTTTACGCTGTGACAAATATATCGTAGAATTGGTTTCACAGATAATGTGCTGCCATCTAACGTCAAGAATTTCGAACAATTCTTGGAAACTAATAAAAGTTTTTCCCATTACTTATGAATTATATGCAGTGTTTTAAGATGCGTTAGAAAACATTCAAAATAGTAGGAAATGTTACCGACAACAGAATAACGTTTTAAGCGAAAAAAAAAATCATTATAGTTTGATCGGGAATCGAACCTACGACCTCACGGACCGTAGTCGGAAGCTCTAACCACAAGACTATCAAGCTAACATGTAGGTTGCTGCAATAATAATACCTCTATAATTAAATACATTTTTATATCGGTGTGTGTGTTATGTATTAAAGATGCAAGAAAGTTGTCTTAAAATAATATTATGAAGCATTTAAACTACATTCAGGTTAAATCTTGTCTACAGCAATTATTGTAGAACATATTCTTTTGTGAATCAATGTTCAATTAAAAAAAATATTATTAGGCCTAATCGAGAATGAGTGTAACGAAAGGCATTTTATGATGCCTTTATTTTATTACCCAGAGCTTTATTAATATTATTTATGCCCTGTGCATCCATCAAACAGTCGTTAAAGTGTTGCATTTTGGGTTAAATTTAAGGAAACTTTCAACAATATCATAAGAAAACAATCAGTTGAGCTTGAAGTCGACATTTTGTCTAGTTGTACAATCCTTAAACAAGGCTGGAGGCATGTCTCTATAACGATTCCCATGTAAAGTTGTACACCTCTTATACACTGAACTCCTAATACAGTGTTTATTAGTAAGAATTTTCAACTGAGATGTGTATAAACCTTGTATAAAAGTTATATATGGATTATTAGTAAGAGGGTTAATGTAAACGGCTTCTTTTGTTTATTACTGCAACTAGATCATACTATTTATTGCCAAAGGAACGCAATATTGTAAGAATGCTCTCTAGTGGAGAAAAAATGAAACACATCAAACTGTATATTAATTCATTTCTGATGTCGTATGATGTAAATATGACAATTATATTTTTCTGGATTGTTACCTGGGAAAAAATACATTTAAGAAAGTGCAAAGAGTGGTTTCTTTTTTTGGTGGTATAATCAATTGCTACAAATGTTTTTATATTAACTCCCGCATGCGGCATGTGTTGACATTCATGCACTATATATACAATCTGGTAGCCGTATTTCTCACAGGCTCAGTCACTGCAAAATAATGGTCAGACCTGTTCAGAATATTAAAAAGGAGGAGCTTTCTTTAATATGGTAAATTTAATATTGATAAATATTTGGTGAAACACGACTGTAATTGGTTGTAAAACGGAAATCGTTGAAACGTGATTGGTCATTAACTCCCATTTGGGGCATGAGTTAAATAGTCTTTAGAAACATTATAGTATAAAAATATGCACTATAACAAGCAAACATTCTAATTGGGCAGATAACTATCTCACTGGCACTAACGTATCCAGGGATTTATGTCTGTGCGGATATAAGCTCTCGTAGGTCCCATCCGGAGCTTTTTTTTTTTTTTTTTTTTTTAAGATTTAGCCCATAATCATCCCATTTCGGGCAAGGGCCTCCTGCGACTGCAGGGTGGCTTACGTTATATCCCCGGGTTAGCCAATCCCTTGGGACTATCACTTAACTTTTTTATGGATTGCTTCCATCTTTGTCTGTCTTGTGCTATTCTAGTCCACAATGTTCCTAGATGACACTTGAACACTTCACTCCAACGCTTTTTTTTTGTCTTCCCACTTTCCTTTTCCCTAGTCTGGGTTCCCACATAGTCACTGTATTTAAGTCCACTTTTTAGGATCCATTCGGAGCACATGACCCCCCCATTTCCATTTCAACCCTAGCTAATGGTTTTCAATTCACCTCCCTCAAATAAAGGGGTGCTTTCCCTCTGGCTTTCCTACAACATTTTCCATGCTTATCTTCTATTACTCGTTCGAGTTACATGTCCTGCCCATCGCAGTACATGAGACTTAACTATTCTTATTCCCATAAAGTTAAATGTAACTCATCGTTACATAGTCTTGTTCGTTTACATGTCTGTTCCTCTCTAGTAAAATAATGTACCTAAACATATTCTCAAACATTAGCAATATTTTCTCCTCCGCATCCATATAGCAAGCTTATAACTGAATGGATAAAAGAAAAGAGGCATATAAAAAATTTAACTTCTTTTCAGTGTCGAGATTATCAAAGTATGTGCTTACACAAATATTTGCTTTTACCTTAATAATAATAATAATAATAATAATAATAATAATAATAATAATAATAATAATAATAATAATAATAATGATAATATGATAATAATTTTTTTTTAATTGGCTTTATTCCGTATGCCCCATTACATAGCGTAATACTACATACTGTTTTTATTTACATAAATTAATTTGGCATTATGGTTCTTGTTTACATTGTTAATTATTATAACTTAACCTGATATCTGCATATTCGGTAATACAATATTTACAATATATACAATATTTACAAAGTTTTTTGGTGATACAATTTGTTTATAGGGTGCTAAAGTCCATGTTTCTAATAAATTTGGAAAAATGCTTTATGTGTCCTGATAACAACTATATAGAGCATTCTATTAATAATCATGTAGGAAGCTACTTATTTTATTTTATATCATTAAAATTTTATTATATTCTATGTTTTTGTTAGCATTAGCTAGTATTAGATCCATCTTCATTGTATTTTGTTTAGTCTGTATTTTAATATCTTAAAATTGTATTATGTACGTAATTTTTGTATAATTTTACTATTCGCTGGTTGAGTGGAAGAGAAGGCCTTATGGCCTTAACTCTGCCAGCTAAAATAAATCATTATTATTATTATTATTATTATTATTATTATTATTATTATTATAGTAGTTGCTGCTCGGGTACTGGCCATTGTGATTTTTCCAGCTCAATCGCCAGTTTCATCTCGTCCCGTTGAGTTCGTAGATGTGGGCATCTGTAGAGTAGATGTTGTACGGATTGTTCCTCTTGAAGACAGGTACAAGTGGGATCATCTATTGCGCCAATCCTGTAGAGATATGCCTTCGTTTTGCCATGTCCACTTATAATTGCTGTTGTTGCTGGGTTAATAGGAATGTTTAGTTTCATTCTGAGGATGACAGAAGGAAGGAAGGAAGGGAGCCTTTGGTTGTGTTGTCCCACTGTTGTTGCCATTGCTGAAGTCCTTCTTCCTTGACAGCACTCACGATTGAGGTTTTGGGTTGTTTGGTATATACAAGATTTGTGCTGTTTTCAAGAGCAGCTTCTTTTGCATATTTGTCAGCTAGCTCATTCCCGATGAATCCTGCGTGCGCTTTGATCCATGAGAAATGTATGACACATTGTTGTTGTTTAAGGCTTCTGAGTTTGTTGTGTATTTGTCCTATTAGAAAATTATGTTTGGAATTGTTTCTTAATAAATCTAATGTTATTAGGCTGTCCGTATAAAGGGCGATATTTATTTCCCAATGCATGATGTCCAGTTCGGGTAGGGCTTCCAATGCTTTTAAAATTGCGATCTGTTCAGCCTGATTGTTGGAGCACTTATCGTGCAGTTTGGCTTTAATTCTGTGTAATAATACACCTTGTTTGTAGAATACTGCTACTGCTCCAACCGTGCCTTGTATCCTACTTCCATCAGTGTATATGTCTAGATTATACATATTGTTTTTATTTACATCCTCTATGGTTATTCTGTCGGATGGATGGGGCCAGGTACTTTTTTGGAGTGGCGTGTCAAAATCCACGCCGTCTAGTGTCATTCCATGTGTGATTCTGTGAATTTTTGTTGCTTCGTTAATAGTTATGTTAATTGGTTTGACAACAGCAATTACACATGAAGCTTCAAAGGACAGTGTTTTGTAAGCCTTAGCTATTTTGACGTTTATTAATCTCTGAACTCTCTGTAGTTTGTGTAAGTTCTTCTGCTTTCTTATGGCATGTTCCCAGACTGGTGATCCGTATGTTAGAATAGGTACGATTGCACCATTGTAAATAGTTCTTAGAGCTTTGTGGCCTAGACCCCATTGCAGTTGTGCTGTTTTGCTCAGCATATTTGTTAGAAGAAGTGACTTCCCGGATATATAATCTATATGCTTATTGAAATTGAGCTTTTGATCCAAAAATATACCTAAATATTTTAGTTCTGTTGTTTGTGAAAGTTTCCGGTGATTTAAGTAGATATTAATTGGTTCTTTGCCAAATTTTCTTCTCCGTGTCATTATCAGAACTTTTGATTTGCTGTCATTAAACTCGACTTTGTTCTTTTTTGCCCAAGTTTCAATTTTCTTAACGTCAGAATTTGCTAAGTTTTCATAATAATAATAATAATAATAATAATAATAATAATAATAATAATAATAATAATAATAATAATAATAATAATAATAATAATAATAATAATAAATAGCCAGAAGTAAAGCTCCAGTGGATACTATGAAGTGGATTGATGAAGTCAAAAAGGACTTAAAATTGGCAGGAATTACTAAAGAAGATATCCCAAACAGAGATATATTTAGAATTAAGGTGAATAAGTGGCAACTTGACCAAGAGGACAAACCGAAGAAAAAAACTGGAACAACTTGGACAGATGAGAGAAAACAAGCTCATAGCAAAAGAATGACATAAATTTGGGCTCAAAGGAAACGCCTCTAAGTACTTTGCGTAGTCCTACATGGGCTCATCCGCAATTTAAAAAATAATAATAGCTTTATTTTACCTGGCAGAGTTAAGGCCTTAATGCCTTGTCTGCCACTCAACCAGGGTTTAAAAAATACAAAAAAAAAGTCTTACATCTAAATTACAATATACATAAACGATTACATGTTATAAATACAATACAATTAATATTTATAATGTATTTTGATTTACTCCAAATTTAACGAATTAAATATATAATATGTACAAGATATATAAAAAACGAGAAAAAGATTATTAATGACATAGTATAAATTTAAATAAATTAAGAAAAATTAATTATTAGACAACAGGTAACTGTATAAGCGTGACTTAAAGGTGGCAAGTGTGCGGCAACCCCTGATATCTTGAGGAAGGAAATTCCAGGAGCGGGCAGAGGCTACTGTGAAGGAAGTAGAATAAGAGGAAGTGCTATGAAGAGGAATTGTTAGCAGACTGTTATCTCGTGACCTAGTGTCAATATTGTGGTAAGAGGATAACTTCTCATATCTCTTTTAAATTTATATAAAGAAAGCTGCATTTGCATTAAGATATTTTTAGTTAATGTAAAGAAATTATATTGTTACACTAATTTATATTTCATTAGCGAATTTTGAAGGAATAAAACTGTTGAGGTTGTTCTCATGAAACTTTTTTTTTTGTACACATTACAGAAGTACACTGATCCAATCTGGGTTCTGTTGTCTGGTTTCCCACAAAGATCACGTAGCTCACTGTTACGTCGTTTTCTCCATTCACCTGTCTGTTCATCTATCTTTGGTCCAAAAAATTTTCTTAAGAACTTTATTCTCAAATACTCGTAATATTTTCTCCTCGCATAAAGTAATAGTCCATGTTTCTAATCCATATAATATAACTTGGAGATTAACAGTTTTGTATATTTTAAATTTAATGTTTCATAAGGGAGTTTGGGATAAGTGTCCCTGTAATGTATAATAGCATGCGATTTCAGGATTGAGTCTATGTTTAATTTCTTTGGGTGCTTCATTCTTGATTCTATATTGTTCATAGATATTTGAATTCATTTGTCATGAACTGTCCATTTCCATTATATAATTTATTTCTATGTGTGACCATGTATATAGTTTTATTGATATTTACTTGCAGTTCCAATTTATTAGTTTTTTAATTTCTACTCAATAGAGTGTGCGCGTTGGCCCTTAGTTTCTCCTCGCTATTGCCTAATAATACTACATCATTAGCATAAACTAACATCTTATTAAACCATTGAGTTGTGGGCGTATTTCATCCTCTAAAGATTTGATAGCATACTCTAGTACAAAATTGAATAGTAGAACCCTGGGTTCGACTCAGCCTCTAACGGAAATGAGTACCAGACGCTTGTTCTGGGGTAAAGGCGACCGTCACACAGGGCTGGCAACCCGGCTTGCATTAAGTGCCGATTGTCTAGAAAAAAGTGGGAGCCATAACCTTCTACTACTCCAAGGGCCTCCTAAAGCCTGTAGTGTGATCACTTTATTTTTACCTTTAGAGGAGATAATGCATCTCCTTGCTTTCACCCATTATGAATTTCAGAAGTACAGTATCTGAAAATTGTTTGCTTACGCGGACCCTACTTTTTTTTTTTTGTCATTTAGACATATTCAAACAAGCTTCACTAAATTTTTGAGAATTCCGAACTCTCCCTGCCGCCCGCGAAATTAAAAAGCCAGTCAAAAAATGTGTCACAATATATATGCAGGCGTGTGTATGTGTCCTTTAACGCTCTATCGCGCAATTTTTGTATTTTTTTCGAACCAAACTAGGCATATTGCAATCAATAATGAAAGTATCGCGACTTTTAAATCCATTAACAATTAAATATATTTTTTTATTAAAAATTGTTTTATTATTTCTTTTCATGTGAATATATTAAAGTATAGTCAGGGCTTTTGGCTGTTGCCTGTAAATAGGGAGTTGGCAATTTGGACCATGCACATCAACACGGGGCGAGAGACACGCCATAGCATATTTGACAACATGCTACAGGTCGGAAGATCGTGGATTCTTATCCAGATCGGACAGCCTCTAGCTGAAATGAATACAGACGTATGATCTATGGATAAAGGCGGCCGTTATGTAGGTTGACATATCGTCCTGATTGTCTATAATAGTGGGAGCCTTAACTTCGTAACTACCCCAAGGCCGCGTATGGCCTGTAATGCTGTAGCGACTTGGTAGAACCAACCAAGTGCTGCTTAATCATTTTGTACGTAGAGAGAGAGAAAGAGTACGAATACGAATACGTTACTGCTACCTTCCGGGATCGCTGGGTTATGATACTGCTGTACTTAGTAAAGGGTTCCAAACATTCAACGAAGTTATTTACAACAAAACAGCCTGCCTCGGGCTCATAGAAGGCGGCTAACCATTCATCTTTCTTTTTCCACTTGAACATGCATATGAATATAACACTGATTATAATTTGCATGGACTGAACTAATTTCGTTATGGGATAGAGAACAATGGCTATTCTTTAAATAAGAACAAGGGGCGTAGCATAAAATATTGGTTTTTAATACAAAATAAGTGTGGATTATTATAAAAAATAAAGTAATATAAATAACAGAACTATATCTTGGAACAATCAATCAAACCCCAATAATAAACAAAATATAATAAGATAACGACATACCATTCCAACAATCACACTCATACGTCTCTAAGCAGAATCGGAAATCCTTCTTCCATGCTGACTTAGATTAAATTAAATCCAACAATTCTTCGGTTTACAATCCACATGCTTATCTTCTGCATTACCATGCTAACTTCGCCCTTTGCATGGTACACCAGAGTAGGATTCCAACACTGAATCCACTCGTAAAGAACCCAAACGCCACTTGTTAGGCCGATCGACTGACTGTTCAAGTCCACTGAGATTGCCGAGCATATATCAGGTTCGCCAGGAGAAGGGATGTGCGCTACCAAGATGCGCAATGGAAAGGGTAAAGAAGGAAGGGGTAACCACACGGAACACAGGAAACATTGGCAGGCTTCACAAATGTTCGTAAGCGGGAAGGAGCACGAAGATGATAACTGAACCGGAAAAGGCACTTTCGGTTCAATAGCTCCCGCTACACCCTCCGGATAAAAAGAAAAAGTCCATAGACTTCCAAATAAAGTCCAGAGAAGCAATCCCACGTTGGGAGGGGAACATAAGCACTATTGGATTCCAGCGGTAACTTCAAAGCAAATCTTCCATCGTCCCCAATATCACGATCACCACACCTGCTTTCATGTAGACTATTCCAGCGCTGAAAAATAGACTCCAATTTGATTCAGCCGCCATAGCACAACATTGCGGCGTTCCAGGTGAAGACTCGGGTGACGATAATCCTCGGATTGCCGGATCGCAATCCCGTTCCACCGCTTTCCAGGAATCCATAGTTCCAAAGCCACTATGTCGGTCAGCTGGGCACTCGGGGGTCGGCCGGATCCTCCAAGCGCTCGACTGCCGAACACTCCAGGCATATAGACTGTAGAACTGCCAATGTTTAAGGAAAGGTAAGCATACAAACTGAAACAAAGAACAGGCGCAAACAGGAAAGCAGAACCATAGATATGCTAATTTAACATGTGTCATAATACATAGTAATTTAGCTTTAACATTCAGCTCTTTTTCATTTATAACAAACATGCTTGAATTTACTGGGTATCACTACATATTTTTAGCTGACTCACATGTTGTTTCATAACATGGCCATTGACGCTTTCCAATTCCAGAGTAACTGGTGTTAGAAAACGTTTTACAACATACGGTTCAGACCATTTGAACATAAGTTTTCCCATACGTTGCTCCCCACGATTAGTGAGTGGGTAAAGGCGATAACGCACTCGATCGCCAACTTTATAAGAGACATCCTTCCTATCCTTATTATACCTGTTAGCTACGTTCTCTTTAGCGAGCTTAAGGTTCTTGAATGCTTCCTCCCATTTCTGAACTTTATCGGCTTGTTTCAAATCACTTAAATCGGCTTCCGTGATGTGCCAATTTAACTCTAAGGGATGCATAATACGTCTACCCAAAAACAATTCGGCAGGGGTAGTTTTTGTCGACTCATGGACCGCATCATTACAACCCAAAGCAAACAACGGCAAATGTTGATCCCAAACATTTTGCTTGACATTATGAAAAATGGTAAGCCCTGCTTTCAACGAGCGGAAAAACCTCTCACAAAGGTTAGGTTTTGGATAATGGGGAGAAGTAGTAATGCGACGAACACCCCAATCGAAACACATATTCTTAAACATACGAGAAGTAAAGGCCTTAGCATTATCCGAAACAATGGATTCAGGCACACCAAAGCTCGGAAAAAAGTTTCTAGTGAAGAATTCTACAACTGCATTAGATTTCAAGGATCTCACAGGATGAAGCACCACGTATTTAGAGAACCCGTCGACAACTGCTAGAACCCCAACATTACCTCGCTTAGAGCGAACTAAGGGACCAAAGAAATCAATAAAGAGTCTTTGCATGGGAGCTGTGGAGGGCTCCGCCGAATGAAGACCAACTTTAGTATTAGGGGCAGGCTTAGCTCGCTGACAATCAACGCAATTCAAAATGTATTTACGCACATCCTCACCCATATGAGGCCAATAATATTGTCTATTGAGCTTTTCCATAGTCTTGGCAATGCCCAAATGCATGCCCAAAGGAGAATCGTGATAATACTTGAGCAAAACAGGCCGCAGTACTACGGGAACCAACACACGATTCTTCGGACCTTTTCGAGGATTGTACACTAATAGACCTCTATGTAAAGAGAAATCTGGACTATTAGTGCCAGCTCTAACTTGAGCATACAATCTCTTACAATCATCATCTTCTTGTTGATGCAATTTAAGATCTTTAAATGATGCAGGAAAGTTCGATAGAAGATTGACTTGAGGGTGCTCCGGAACTTCATCTTCATGGAACAGTCGCGATAAACCATCAGCTACCGCATTATCAGATCCTCTAACATGAACTACTTCAAAATTGAAAGCAGAAAGACGCACAACCCACCTACCGATTCTACCCAGGGTACCACTGTTCTTACATAACCAAGAAACTGCTTGATTATCTGAGTGAACCACAAAACGGTTATGTTCCAAAAAGGTACGGAACTTCTCACAACCGAAAACAATAGCTAAAATCTCTCTTTCGTAAATGCTGTATTTTATTTCGGCTTCATTTAAAGTGCGACTAGCATATCCCACAGGCGCTAAATTGCCTTCAATTTCCTGATTAAGAACTGCACCTAACGCCCTATCACTGGCGTCACACTGAAGAATAAACTTCTTATTGAAATCGGGAACCTGTAAAGTGGGAGCCTCGCAAAGAGCTAATTTAAGACTTTGAAAAGAAGCTTCGCATTCTTGACTCCATAAGAATTTAGTTTTCTTTTTCTTCAAGTTATTCAAAGGAAGGGCAACCTGAGAGAAGTTAGGAATAAATCTGGCATAAAAGCCCACCATTCCCATGAAACTTCTAACGCCTTTCAAATTCTTAGGTGTAGGAAGATTTTTGATGGCTTCAACTCTCTCCGGGTTCACCTGGATACCTTCGGCTGACAGCAAATGGCCCAAAAACTTTATCTTAGAACATCCCAAAGTGATCTTTTCAGGATTAACAGTAAATCCTTTATTGTTTAACCTTTCAAAGACTTCTCTCAAATGAGCAAGATGTTGCTGCATATCAGAAGAATACACAATGAGATCATCACAGTATTGAAAAACATACTTGTATTTCAAATCTCCAAACAACTTGTCTAATTCACGACTCAATACTTGACTACCCACGCTCAAACCCATAGGCAACATATTAAACTCGTAAAGACCATTGGGAGTGACAAAAGCCGTGTACTTTCTACTGGATGGAGTTAATGGTATTTGGAAAAAGGCGGAATGCAAATCAATTACGGAGAACACTTTGGCTCCATGAAATATTTGGAAAGCTGCTTCCAAAGTGGGCAATGGGAAGCAATCAAACACCACTTTATTATTAAGCTTCCTATAATCGATAACCAACCTATGGCCTCCACTAGGTTTTGGAACAAGAAAAGCTGGGCTCGCATAACTAGAACGACTTGGCCTAATAACACCTTGTTGCATAAGCTTATGAATTTCGCTTTGTAATAACTGCAACTTAGGTGGAGAAAACTGAAAAGGTGGAGACCGCACAGGAACATTATCCAACAATTCCAGTTCACAAAAACTGTTTTTTGCTCTCCCTAATCGATCACTAAATAATCCAGGGAATTCTTTCACCAATTTAGATAATTCCTCATCCTCCTCAAGATTATTGAGAGACATAACACAACATTGTTCCGAAGGATTCTTACCATATGCATGCCCATACATACAAGGATGTACGTTAAACGGCAGCGAAACGTCTCGAGCAAATCTGAAATTACAGACTCCATTCTGAAAATCAATCCTCATGCCGGATTTCGACATAAAGTCATAACCTAGAATAATAGGAACAGGTAACTCTTGGGCCACATAAAACAACTGGTCCCATGAAAACTTATTTATCTTTAAGTGCAAACGAACCATTTTATCTACAGAGAAAACTTGATTGTTGACTGATTTACACTTCAAAGAAGTCTTCTTCAAAAATTTCTTAGGCAAAGCAGAGATAAAGTCTTCTCGCACAAGAGAAATAGAAGCACCACTATCCAACAAACCGTCTATTTTCTGGTGGAAAACTTCCAGTGGTAAATGAGGCAAATTTGCCACAAAAGATGACGGTCTATTATTCCCTGAAGGAAATATTCTCTTAGAAGTTTGAATTCTTTTCTTATACCTTCTCGAGGATAAAGTCATAACATTAACCTGAGGAATGGTTTTATCTTTGGACCGACATTCTCTAGACAGATGCCCATACCGCTGACATTTCCAACATTGAAGATTCTTTTTCGACTGCCAAGAAGGACGATTCGTCGAAGTATTAGATTTACTTAAATTGTCGGTTTTACTTCTTTCACTAAAGTCCCTCTGTCTTTCAGCAATTTCGAAATCCGCCACTTTTCTGGCTAAGAGACACATTTCGGCTACATTCTGAGGTCTTGTAGCAAAAATCAAATGCTGTCTAGTAGCCGGGGACATATTTTGCAGAATAAGATCAATTAACTTCTCTTCTGAAAATGAAGGATTCAACACAAGTGAAGCTCCTTGCACATTGGCGATAAATTCCAACAAAGATTCCTTAGGCATTTGGAATCGACGTGACACAAATTTAATCCAAAAGTCTTCCAACAATCTAGGAGGCAACAAGGAACACTTCACATGTTCTAAACTTTCCATCCAAGAGAATCTCAACTTAACAATTTCACTCCAGATTTTCAATAAGATTCCTCCGATGCAACTCAAAATTGAGTTCACAAAATACTCATCGGGAACCAATTTCAATTCGAAAATCGAGTTAATTTTGATGAGGAAGACCACTAGCGATTCCTTATCTTCACCATCACAGGGATCTACCTTTCCAATCAACTCTCGGAAAATCCGCTGATTATTCTGCTCCATAAAAGAAGAAATGTTAGAAACAGTTCCACTAGATAAATCTTTAATAGAACTAAGTCTACGATCACTCATGCTCTTGTGTTGTTCTGCCAAATAATCTTCTTGGGTTGCACCATCTACAATGAACTTACGCTTTATTAATATTTGTTCAGGTTGGGAGAGAGAATTCATGTAATTTTTAAGCCGCTGACGTAATATGTTTACATCACCTTCAACTTCTATACCTAGCAGGCCTAATTCACAAACGAGCTTATCTCTGGATATTACATCCACCCAGCTAGGCATGTTTATAAAGTATGATAGACACAAGATGTAAACAACAATAAGCGAACGTAGTATTACTTGCATAAATCAGTCTCTGTTTTGGAACGAAGAAAGATGAATCAATGTTTACGTAATGTACAACAAACACGTAAACCAGTACTTAATAACTTCAACATAAGTACAGCATATCTTTCAATATGAAAAATACAAAGTAAACACTTTGTTACCATTTGGGCGCAATTAAACCCAAAAAAAAAACTCTTAACCACGCTCTGAGAAACCATTTTGTAGCGACTTGGTAGAACCAACCAAGTGCTGCTTAATCATTTTGTACGTAGAGAGAGAGAAAGAGTACGAATACGAATACGTTACTGCTACCTTCCGCGATCGCTGGGTTATGATACTGCTGTACTTAGTAAAGGGTTCCAAACATTCAACGAAGTTATTTACAACAAAACAGCCTGCCTCGGGCCCATAGAAGGCGGCTAACCATTCATCTTTCTTTTTCCACTTGAACATGCATATGAATATAACACTGATTATAATTTGCATGGACTGAACTAATTTCGTTATGGGATAGAGAACAATGGCTATTCTTTAAATAAGAACAAGGGGCGTAGCATAAAATATTGGTTTTTAATACAAAATAAGTGTGGATTATTATAAAAAATAAAAAGTAATATAAATAACAGAACTATATCTTGGAACAATCAATCAAACCCCAATAATAAACAAAATATAATAAGATAACGACATACCATTCCAACAATCACACTCATACGTCTCTAAGCAGAATCGGAAATCCTTCTTCCATGCTGACTTAGATTAAATTAAATCCAACCATTCTTCGGTTTACAATCCACAGGCTTATCTTCTTTCTGCATTACCATGCTAACTTCGCTCGCACTTGCCCCTTTGCATGGTAAACACCCGAAGTATGATTCCAACACTGAATCCACTCGTAAAGAACCCAACCGGCCACTTTGTTTATGAGGAGGCCGATCGACTGACTGTTCAAGTCCACTGAGATTGCCGAGCATATATCAGGTTCGCCAGGAGAAGGGATGTGCGCTACCAAGATGCGCAATGGAAAGGGTAAAGAAGGAAGGGGTAACCACACGGAACACAGGAAACATTGGCAGGCTTCACAAATGTTCGTAAGCGGGAAGGAGCACGAAGATGATAACTGAACCGGAAAAGGCACTTTCGGTTCAATGCAATCACTTTTACATCAACGTAGACCTATACAGGAGTTGTCCTCACGGAATATGTCCATAGCATTATAACAGGACTACTAACAGCTGAAGACAGGAAACAGGACAAGAGATTCAGACCTGAATCCACAGGGAAGATTTATATCTACTACCCCGCCGGGAAACGAATTCGGTCCGTCGCCTGATTGAAAATAGAAATGACACAACAGCCGATTTCTAACGCTTTAAAGTAGGGTTTGAAATCTGTAATTATATTTTCCCAGAAATCATGATATAATCATTATTTTTAATCAATAAATTTAAAAATGATGCCTCATTAATCTATAAAAATAAAAATCAACCTTCGTGTTTGATTCAAGTAAAAATAATTATACATCTAAATAAATATCCTGCGATATACCTGCAGGGTAAAACGCAGGTGGTCGAATTTGTTCAAATATTTAAAATAATTTCTCTGAGCGATACTTTTTTAATTAAACATTATGATTAAATCTTGATAGATAAAATGCCATTCAAAAAATTAAAAATCAGACTGAATAAAAGTATATTTTTTCTCATGTTGTTTACATAAATGGTAATTCTAAAATATTAAATAATATGTTGTTGTCTAATGTGCTGGATCTAACACTGAAGTCATTAGAAGATATTAAATGATATTAAGTTAATACTATTACACTTATCTCTCCCCCTCTCCCTCCTAATAATTATAAGAATGGTTAGTGCTGTCAAGTTAGCAAATAAGCTATTTTCTTAGCAGTGCTAACAAATCCCCAAATTATGTAAACAATTCAGCAAACAGTTTATTCCTGATTGTCAGTGTGTTCGCATCGTTTGTAATATACAAGGTGAAGGCAATACGGGGCGAAATTAAAACTCGTGAAGTTTTCGATATAAATTCTGAAGAAAGCACAAGTACAAAATTGTAAAAAATAATCTTATTTGTGTCTATGTGTGTAACATGAAACGAAAAAAAAGTATTACAGCCAGTTATTAAAAGTAAATTTTATTATTGAAACTTTATATTTCAGATTTTAAGAAATATTGCTCACAAATGATAATTTATTATTAAACAAAACGATTTTGCTCAGAAACAATGATCAATATATGGTTTTCTCAGCTATTGATCACAAAATAAAAATCACCCTTAATTAAAATCATAAAATTATTTAAAAAAATACCAGATAAAGATTTGGATCGTATTAAATTTTTATTTATTTTTTTATTATCGATTTCAAACACTGCGTTAAAGATCTTTTGTTGGTATTGTAAACTCAGTCCATTTTTAAATAAAAAAGTTCAAACAAAGTTACTGGTTTGTTTTTGTGTTACACTACGTTACTTATAATTTAATTATATGACCGATTATTTTTTACATCGTAATAATTTTATTAGCAAACAAATTAACCATAGCTCATTAAAATACAAACGAACAATTACACATATCTTCATTTGAAAGATAATGAAACGATAAAATTAACCAAAACATATTAAATTTTATATAAACCCACGTGTTTGAAGAAGAATTAAGAAATGACGTTCTGATGATAAAGAATGACATGTTGATCACTAGATATTTCAGATTTGAAGAAATATTGCTCACAAATGATTTATTATTATTATTATTATTATTATTATTATTATTATTATTATTATTATTATTATTATTATTATTATTATTATTATTATTGACAGAAAATATTTTGCTCAGAAATAATGATCAAGATGTGATTTTTTCCAGCTGTTCATCACAAAATAATCAATCTTGATTAAAATCATAAAACTATCTTAAAAAATACCAGATAAAGATTTCGATCGTATTTAATTTTTATGTTTTTTATTATCGATTTCAAACGCTGCATTAAATATCTTTTGTTGGTTTTGCAAACTCAGTTCATTTTTAATCTAAAAAGAATTTCAAACAAAGTTACTGGTTTGTTTTTGTGTTACGCTACTTATAATTAAATTATATGACCGATTATTTTTTACTTAACGATAACACATCGTAATAATTTGATTGTTAAACAAATGAACGATAACTCATTAAAATACAAACGAACAGTTACGCATCTCTTCATTTAAAAGATAATGAAGCAATCAAATTAACTAAAAATATAAAATTTTGATTAAATTTTAAATGGACCCACTTGTTTGAAGAAGAATTAAGAAATGACGTTATAGTGATAAAGAATGACACGTTGATCACTAGAATTACTACATATTTGCCAATATCCATAAAAAGAAGATAAATAAAGATAAAGATTGTTTAATTAGCATTAACATTGTCTTATCTTGTAATGATTAATTCTCATTAAAAAGACACAATTAAAAATATTGCTCTAAATTAATTCGATGGAAATATGTCCTTATTCCTATAATATTGTACTTTTTATTATATATTTTATATTATATATAGGGTTTCCAGTATAAAACCGGACACTCTGCGGCTGGCAGAGTGAAATGCGGACGAGGAGAGAGCGCAGCCTGACGGGTGAAACCCCGTGAGGCGTGTCCGGTTTTATATTGGAAGCCCTGTATTATCTTATTTTATACGAATTTAGGTTCTTAGTTCAGGTATGATGTCTGAACGTAAAATAGTGGCTTTCGATGACGAAGGGCTAATATTACTTATTATTATTCATTAATATTATAAATGAGGCTTAAAACGCTTGATGTTTAAAGAGATGTTACTAATAAATACATTTGTTAGTATTTTATTTTCAGATCATACTTCTTCTTCGGCTTTCCCCCACTTATAGATTTGCCGTCTTCAGTTTCCATTTATCTCTATCATTCCAATCTCCCTCTTCCAAATTCCGATCATCCATTATAGTTCTGACGTAGGTTTTCCATTTCCATCTTGGTCTGCCACGTTTATTTCTTCCAGGGGGTGACAATTGGTATATATTTTTTGGCCATCTTTCATTTTCCATTCTTTGTACATGGCCATACCATTTAAGCATTTGATTTTCAATCCTCTTAACAACCGATGTGGTGACATTCATTTCTCTCCAAAGGAATTCATTTCTTATTTTATCCAGACTTGTTTTTTGGAGGCTTCTTCTAAAATAATCAAATTCAACTGTTCTAATTATATTTTTTTTTGTACTTCGTCAAAGACCAAGTTTCACTTCCATATGACAAAATATTCTGTATTATGCTCTTATAAATTTTCATTTTAGTTTCCTTTGTGATATTTTTGTTCCAAATTATTCCATGTAATGTTTTAGTTGCATTTTTTGCCATTGCAATTTTAGTCTCTACTTCTCTCTCACAGGTACCTAAACTTGTAATTATTGACCCAAGATATTTTAAAAAATCACATTTTTTTATTTTCCCTGTTTCGAGTATGAGGTCATCCACATCCTTTCCCAAACACATGTATTCTGTTTTCTGTAAATTTACGTATATTCACTCCCCATTTTTTATATTCTTCCATTAGTTTATTTATCATATATTTCATATCATCTTCATCCCCTGCAAAAATTATTTGATCAGATCATACTAGTCGCAGATAAATGTCATCTAGGGGTCGTCATCTCGGAAGGTGACATAATTATCTCCGGTCGGGACAAATTTACTGGGCGAGTTTAATTTTCTGAGTTTTCCTGGCGTCTAAGAGAAATGTAAAAAAAATTAAAGACCATGAACCTCCGGCATAATGTTAATTTAATGAGTGTTGTGAATGAATGGTGAGGTGAAGCTAGAAATGGGAGCCCGAGGGCGAACAGACCGTTGTCTCATATTGTAGGGCAGCCAACTATTAAATAGTGAAACTTCCTTCTACTTACTGTTCTTGTAGATTTCATTATCCTTTCCTTTCTCTTATAAATTAATATTGTTTCTACTTGTAGAGCTTCAAAGAGGAAATATATTTCTTCATAAGTCCCCAAAACTTATATTTTAAATAAACTACTCATTCAAATAGTTAAATTAATTCTTTTAATTAGGTTATGTAATAGTCTAATGTTCTTAGGTAAAATTAATCAATGATGGCAATATAATAATTTAAAAACATTTTTTTATTCTTTGTTATTGAATAGCAGAGTCGTAGACAATAAATATTACATTTATAACAAAATTACTGATTTGAGGGGATTAATTAAGATGTATGCTCCCGTTTTCTGCGAAACCGTTCAAGACAGTGCAATGCAATTTTTACAATATATAGACAAAAGTCTTGTAAATTCGCTGACGAAGATACTCAATTCTGTACATACATAAGTATATATATTTCTTCTTCTTGCAAGGATTAAACCTTTTAGGTTCATTCCGGCTCCAAGTAATATAGCTGTTGTGTTCATCTCTTTCCTGGGCGTCCCCGATCTCTTTTTTATCCTCTTGGTTGATAGTTCAGACTTTTCCTATGCAATCTGTTAGTATTCATTATGCAGACATGTGCATACCATTTTCTCCTATACTCTCCTATTTTATCTGTCAAACTGAATATTTGTAGTTATTTACGGATATCTTCAGTCCGGTTTTTACCCATTAAAGTATATCCAGCCACAAATCGTAAATATTTCATTTCTGCTGCTTCTATTCTTTTAATTGACTGTTTATTCAGAGTCCATATTTCTGAGCCATACAATATTGCAGGTACAGCCAATACTTTATAAAATTTTTAATGTGTTTCTTTTCTTACTTTCTTTCCGTGTTCTTTTAAGAGTGCCACATAAATATTGAAATATTTGTAATTTATTATTTATAATGTATTAAAGAACGCGCCAAGGTAACCCTAAAATTCAGTAAATATAATAATGAGGGGATTCGTGAATTGGCGACTCATGAGTCGGTGGGGTCCACTAGGAACTTATAGATGCCTCTTTGATTCAATTTTGAGAATGAATTGGTCTCTCGAGGTTTCCATTCGAAAAATACCAGCTTAAGATTCGCATATAAATGAGATCCAAATGGTCAGTCAGTCAGTCAGTCAGTCAGTCAGTCAGTCAGTCAGTCAGTCAGTCAGTCAGTCAGTCAGTCAGTCAGTTAGTCACAAGTGAGACGTGAGAGTCAGGCGGGTATCAGAAGACGACCCATGATGTGATGTGGATAGCGAAGACATCTACCAGTGTGTAGAAGAGGAGATAACTGTTTTTATAAGAAACTCTTATAATAGAAAATTGTGTGTTTATAGAGTTTAAGAAATGTAGAAGATTTGGAGTTTTTGAGTAAATAGTTGTAAAAATAAATGACAAAAATTCGACCCGCCTCCGCAAGTAGTGAAAATATATTAAATGTTTTTTTTTTTCGAATGCCCCAGGTTTGTCTTTCGACATTCCTGGTTTCTCTCCTGGCATGGCGTACTTGTAACCCACTTCTGAGGTTGGGGCGCCTGGAAGGCGGGGTTACGTAGCCCTGATGATATGATGGGTGATGATCATCATGATAATGGTGCGCCAGGAGAGTCCCTAATCCTAAGCTTAAACTAAGATGAATATGAATGATGATGATTGCGATGGCCATATGATTTCGGGGACCATTTGGGCCTTGAAGTTTTCCTGACATTTGTCTTACAGGTGAGGTAAAACCCCGATAAAAACCTCACCCAGTAAAACTATCCCGACCGGGGATCGAACCCGGGCCCGCTGCGTGACAAGGCAGCACGCTACCTCGAGACCACAGCGGTGGACATATGTTAAATGTTGTTTTTGACATTTAACACATATCTTGCTCCAGAATGGCATCTTCATGAAAATATATCAATGAATTTATAAGATACGAATCTATGCACTGTGTACATTTCATTACCTTTAACGATTTCTCAGAAAATTGGATATAAGTTCGTGAAATTTTTATTCCTAGAATACGCCTTTCATTACCTCTCTTGAGTCATGTTTGTTACTAGATTCTAGGAATATTATATTCATATCAATAATATTTACATTGCAGCATCAGTTAGCAAAGAGGGTAATTCCATGTTGTGATATTATGACAACTCCAAGGCGCGTAAGGCTTAGAAAAGCATTTTACCTACCAGTTGGCTGCTGGTCTCACGTCCAAATATACATTTACAAAGGTGGACGATCATACAGCTGTTTAGGGGTGGCATGTAGTTATGTCGAGTCCCTCAGTCGTTATAACTGGTTCTCTCAACCTGGAGTTGATACAGGTAGTCAGCGTATCTGTCTCCCAGCCGTTATAGCTGTTTTTTTTAACCTGGAGCCGCTACTCTTTGCAGCTACCCAAATTCCTCACAATACTGGGTGGGCATCGATCCCATAGTAGCTGAAATGCCGTGAGAAAATTTCTCTCCCATTGAGACTCGAACCAGAGCAAGTCTCATAGCTCTGCGCCAAGGCATCTTGCCTTAACCACAAGGCTACGGCGCGGGACACATACAAAATATATATTTCATTCTACTTCATTAACGCACTTTAACCTCTTGCCTTACAGGCACTTTTACGTGCTACGCGCTACCCGGGTCTTACAGTGTCGGGAGAGGGATCTTATCTATGGATAACATACACACTTCCTTGACAACTCAAGGGCAAGTAGGGCCTCCCTGAATAAGTGATCAGCTCAATGTCAGAGCCTCCTCCGAGAGGATATATAGTATCAGTCCACTGTTTGGTCTCGGGTTAGCGTCGCTGCCTCGTAACGCAGCGGGCCCGGGTATTATACCCGTCGGGACAAGTTTCTTGGGTGGTTTTTTCGGGGTTTTTCCTCACCTATAAGATAAACGCTAGGTAACGTTAAGGGCCAAACGGTCCCCGAATGTCATCTGGTCATCATAATCATCATTATATTTGCCATGATTAGTATAAGAATGGAGACTACAACCACATGGCAGTATACCACTTAATAGATTATATAATTTAGAGACCCTACTATTTACAGATTACATTGTGTTTATAGCGAATTCAGAAGATGACCTACAACGTTTAGTCCACTCTTTTCACCAAATTGTAATAAACTACAACGTGGAGATCTCAACAGAAAAATCTAAAGTCATGGCTTTCCTAGGAAAAGAGCCAGTTCGCAGTAAAATTGCTATTAATAATAAAACATTAGAACAAACCAACACATTTAACTATCTCGGATAACAAGTTACATACGAAGAAGAAAAATGTCTTAGTCAAAAAATTATAAAATTTAACAGAGTAACAGGAATTATAAATATTTTCAAGCCAAACACAGTACAGCAACACACACGAACTAGAATTTACAAAACACTGGCCAGACCCACATTATGTTACGACAGTGAGGCCTGGACGATTCGCAGTGTAGATGAACAAAAACTAACTGCGGCAGAAATGAAATTTATGAGACGTACTGCAGGCTACTCAAGAACAGACCATAAATGGAATTCTGAGATTCTCAAAGAATTACAAACAGAATCAGTCATGGAATATGTACAAAAATACAGAAACAACTGGAAATCTCACGTAAGAAGAATGAGCAGAACAAGAATACCACGTCAGATCTTAAATTACCAACCACCAGGCAAGAGATCTTTGGGCAGATTGGATTGAGACCGTAACAGACCACTAGGTCTATCACATGAAAGAAAGAAGAAGAAGATGTTTAGTATAAATATGTAGAAAAGAAACAAAAATTACATTTTATAATGTAATGCCTGTTCCTGTATTGATGTATGGTTCAGAATGTTGGACGATCACTAAAAGACAAGAACAAAGATTGGAAGCAGCTGAGATGCGATTTTTAAGAAATATAGCAGGATATACTCTGCTGGATAAGAAAAGAAATGAAGATATAAGAAAGGAACTAAATATTTTCAAACTTACAGACCGAATAATTAAATATAGGAACGACAGGAAAGAACATATTGATAGAATGCCAGAAGGAAGATTTCCAAAATTATTGCTAAAATATAAACCGCGCGGAAGGAGAAATGTTGGTCGCCCGCACAGAAGATGGTCTGAACAATTTTAACAATTCTAGCTTTCATGAAACCGGAACGAGCCAACAGGCTTAATCCCTGGAAGATGATGATGATGTATGTGAATTGTGTGTTTGGTCTTATTGTTGTGTTGTGTCGGAGGAGGCTCTAACATTAAGCTGATCTCCCGTTCGGAGAGGCCTTCCATGTCCTTGTGTGGTCAAAAAAGGTAACGTGTGTGATCCACAGTTAAGATCCCACTCCCGACAGGTCATGCCACCGTAAGGCCCGGGTGGCGCGTGTCACGTGGCACGTAAAAGTACCTAGTCGAGATGTTAAACTGCGGCAATGTAATGGAATTATTATATAACTTTTTGCAGAATAATTTAATTGGATTGATACAATGTATGCAAATTGGAAATGATCTGAAAATAATTACACTAAAGAATGTTATTTCACATTTCAGTTGCAATTAAATGCTATTAGAAGTGATAATGAGTCACAACAACTTCAGTTTGTTTTGACTGTCATTTGTCAACATTGACTGTAAAAATCGATAACATGAATGAGGTTTCATTTCCTCTGTGTATCAGGATAACTGGTTCTTGGAAATCAAAGTGTGCTCATTAACTAAATGAAAGCTTTCTTGTGTATTCTTTTTAACTTATCTGTTTTTACTGTTACTGTACCGACCGGTTTTTTTGTTCCGTTGTGAACATCGTATTACAAATTTTGCGAACTAAGTTAATTCTAAAGAACACTTGACCCTTGAATTAACGAAACACTAATTTCTCATGCCAGATATTTAAATGTGTCCACCGCTGTGGTCTCGGGGTAGAGTGCTGCCTTGTCACGCAGCGGGCCCGGGTTCGATCCCCGGTCAAGACAGTTTTTCTGGGTGAGGTTTTTATCGGGGTTTTTCCTCACCTGTAAGACAAATGTCAGGAAAACTTTAAGGCCCAAACGGTCCCCGAAATCATATGGCCATCGCAATCATCATCATTCATATTCATCTTAGGTTAAGTTTATGATTAGGGACTCTCCTGGCGCACCATTATCATGACTATCACCCATCATATCATCGGGGCAACATAACTCCGCCTTCCAGGCGCCCAAACTCAGAAGTGGGTTACAAGTACGCCATGCCAGGAGAGAAACCAGGAATGTCGAAAGACAAACCTGGGGCATTTGAAAAAAAAATTAAATGTACCGGAATGTAGTGAATACAATATCATGTATAACTGTAAGTTATTTCTATGTATGGTGTAATTGAACACAAATATAACGAATTTCTACTCGTTGGTTTTTCTTTGTTTTATTAAAAATATTGAATCTATTAAATCAATGTATCTTATGGGATACATTATTTTTAACTCCATTTCATTCAAGTAACTCAGTTTAACCTCTAACCTTACAGGTGGTTTTTACATGCCCCACACCACCCAGGCGTAGGCCCTAAACAAGAGCAGGATTCAGACTTACAAAGAATACTTCGGTGGAATATAGAAGTTATGCACTGACTGTTAGGAACATTTGGAGTGAGATATAAATAAAGTGGTTATTCTAAACTGTTGCTGCAATCCTTCCCTCTGGCGCCACGTCCGATGGTATTATCACCTCACTATGATGCTTAACAAGCGGCTCGCTTTGTTTTCCCGCAGCTTTTATATGTTATTAAAATACAAAGATCTCGACTGCCGCGTCTACCAGAATGTTGCCACATTGCGCTTCTTCCCTCAGTTTCAATTAAAACTCGGAACGTGGAGCAGTCGATTCAGTTATAAAATTGTATACCGTAATTAATTTTTATAATTATCAGTGATTTATTGTGATATGTAGCTCGAATAATAATGCAATAACTACATATTATATTAGTTAAATATATAAGTGATTACATCTGGCGGCCATGGGAAAATATTTCAGACCGAACAGTTAATAATAATAATAATAATAATAATAATAATAATAATAATAATAATAATAATAATAATAATAATAATAATAATGATAATGATAATATTTTCAGCATGATGATGAATGCTTATTAAATTGATGTAGACCTACAAGCTATATAATGTTGGAATTAAAATTATTTAATAAATAAGTACATGTGTAATTTTAATTTTAAAAGTTAAACAATACCAAATAACATAGAAATTAAATAATAACATAAATAATCAATGTGTCCACCGCTGTGGTCTCGATGTAGCGTACTGCCTTGTCACGCAGCGGGCCCGGGTTCGATCCCCGGTCGGGGCAGTTTTTCTGGGTGAGGTTTTTATCGGGGTTTTTCCTCACCTGTAAGACAAATGTCAGGAAAACTTTAAGGCCTAAACGGTCCCCGAAATCATATGACCATCATCATCATAATCATCCTTATCATTATCATCATCACCATCATCCTTCACCGGTGTGGAAAGCAACTGGAAACTACCACACCTACACAATTCCCTAGTAAAGCTGCAAGCATAGCATGAAAATGTTATGATTGCAGTGAAGGACCTGCATTCGGGCAGAATTACTATGGATAGATAATCAATGTCTTCTGTCCTAGTGTAATAAATGCCCATAGCGCTATGAGAAACGTGACAACACCGCATGCCGCGCGGCACCCGCTCTTATATAAACGGTTAACCATCAGAGTGAGCCAGTAATAGCATCAACCATACGCTCATATGTGTTTACAGATGAATTGAATCAGTCATTTCGAAAAGGGATCATCTCCAATTTTTCTGAAATTCACTTCTTTCATTATTCCATGTTTAGATACCTACTTACATCGTTTCCGTGTGAGAACGGATCAACTACACTATTCCTTTACCAATTTCTGACTTTATTCTGTACCAATTTCAGATTCAATGCTTTATCCTGAATAAGTTGAATCATTTATTTCCCCTCTCCTGTACAATTTGGTCAGCTGTAGATGATCCCTTTTCGAAATGACTGAATAGCTGAGCGTTCTGTATTGAACATGTTCCATATTTTATGGTTTAAAAGTTATTCTTGTCAGGTAATCGTTTAAAATGTATTTTATTAGATCTGTATTTCAAAGCTGGATTATTGAATTTCTATGGAATATTAAAAAAGATTTGTGTAGTATGCACATTTTTTTTTACTGTTGAGCCTCGTCAATCAACCTTCTGTTACTATAGAATTTCTAATAATGTAATCCTTCCAAATTTATATCTGCAGTGAAAAATCACGTTTATTGGAAATAATTGAGAGTAAAAAATGTCCGCCACGCAGGATCTGCGTAAACTAAGCGAATTCCTCAGCAAGAAGAATTTATGGTCCAAATTTGTTGCTTTGCGGAATACATTATGGGCCTATATTACTTTTGTTGAATTGAATAATCTCAATTTATTATCCCAGCTTTAAAAGTGTCGGGCTGCAGTGAAAGCAAATCATGGATGACGGTATGTTATGATTTATTGCATATTGTTATATATTTTGACACAAATTGAAATAATTTATACAGATTCATTTTTCCATTACTTTATTAAAAATATTAAATATATTAGGCGTACCTTATTTAAAAGCAAATTAATATAAAAACAGCAACAATAAGGTTATACATAACGCTCATTTGAACAGTAGTTACATATGCTAGCGAAACTTGGGTCCTAAGAAAACAATAAAACAGAAATTATTAATTTTTGAAAGGAAAATTTTAAGAAGGATATTTGGACCAAATAGAGGAACTGATAACTGTTGGAGAATCAAAACAAATAGCGAACTAAACAAATTAATAAAAAATCAGAATATAATAAACCATATAAGATCTCTCAGAATTAATTGGTTTGGACATTTTATAAGAATGGATGATCAGAGACTGTTCAAGAAGCTCTATAAGTGGAAACCTGTAGGGGGCAGAGCAGTTAGAAGACCGAAGATCAGATGGGGGGATGACACAATGAACAATCTAAAGAAAATGAAAGTGACTAATTTGAATATGGCAAGAGACAGATTGGCATGGAAGAGGATTGTTGAGAAGGCCAAAGCGTTCACCTTTGAAGTTGTCGCGCCTTAGGATGATTATGAAATTAGGCCTGTATGCTTTGGGACGAATAAAATGTGGCGGTTGCTAGAGGGAATTTTTAATTTCGGATTTTATGTAAACTCCCGCTTCTAATGGTAGGATTTCGCTGATTTTTTCTTAGAGTATCTCCTTCGTTTTATTTTATTAGTATAACTGAGTTTCGTTGAGAAACATCGAAAATTGTGATCGCTAGAGCGATTTTTTTAATTTTTGTTTCAGACGAACTACAACCTAACGGTTCGATTTTGCTAGTTAATGTACAAGACTTTAATTTTTAATCGGTTGCTAATACGCCAAGCTTGGTTCTGATAAAACAAAATTTGCGGCCTCTAGATCGTAACATGTATGTAGGGCATATATATATATATATATCTCCATGCCTCAATTAAATGAAAAACAAGATGATTATAAGATATCACAAGACGATATTACTATACAGAGACTTCTTGATGATGATGAGAATCCAAACTGCGAAAACAAGTTCGTAGAAAAAAACGAAAGTATAGGCCTAATGAAATCAGCAAGCCTCCTCAAAATATTACATCAATAAATGTATATAATCCTTATGATACACTTATGGATGATATTGATAATGCAGAAAACATAAATTCATCTCAATCAACAAAACCACTTCCACATAAACTACCACCCATATTTATACCGGGTGTGTTTAGTTAACGTACCAGAACTAAAAAATTGTGTAAAACAAAAACTTTCTGATTTAGATTTCTCACTTAGTTTACTACAACATAATTTAACGTATACCTTAGCCACAGCAATGCGTGGCTGGGACTTATATATATAAAACAAAGTCGGATTAGTTACACTATTTATAACTCAAGAACGACTGGACCGATTTTTATGATCTTTGATTTGTTGGATTTGTTTCCGCCCCGAATAGCAGATAACTATTAAAACATGGGAAACATTAACGTAAAAATATGTAAAGGCGATACGACGTTCGCCGGGCCAGCTAGTATATATATATATATATATATATATATACTTGGAATTTGGCTAAAATGCGTGTCGTAAATGTATCAATTTTTTTTCTCTCTTATAAAATATGAATGCAATAGCTACTTGTATTTTTACTTACTATTGGAGGTTTAACAGGTGTTGTTCTCGAAAATTCGTCAATTGATATTGTCCTTCCTAAGGAATTACTTGAGTAGCTCAAGTGATAACATAAATGCGTGAAGTTGAAGATCTTGGGTTCAAATCTCAATTCAGGCAGAATTTAAATTGTCGTCCTCCTGGTCTCGTAGTTAACGTTATTGACTACAGACTAAGAGGTCCTGGGTTCGATTCCCGGTGTTGGACATGCGGATATTTCCTCTAAGGGAATTTTCTGCATTCCGCAGGATCTTGGGTGTTCATGGTAGTGTTTCTTGTGTATGTGAAGTAAGAATATGAATTAGCAAAAGAAAAATATAGGGTAAAGAGAACAAGCAATGAGGTTGAGAAGAATAATAATTAGCACGATTAAAAAAACCTTTTATGGTTTTGGACTGCGATGGGCAGGACATGTTGCGCGTATGGGGAATGAAAGACGTGTATGGAAACTTCTTGTAGGAGAGCCAGAAGGAGAACGCCCAGTTGGTAGACCAAGAATGAGGTGGGAGAACAATATTAACTATGATTTGAGGGAAGTAAATTATATAGGAGGGGCACGCCGTAGCGTAGTGGTTAAGGCACTGCGCTACAAGCCGGAAGGTCGAGGGTTCAAGTCCCGGTGGGGTCAGGATTTTTAAACTGACCCAAACCTTCTGGCGGCACTATGGCCCTGGGGTCGACTCAGCCTCTAACGGAAATGAGTACCAGACGTTTGTTCTGGGGGTAAAGGCGGCCGTCACGCAGGGCTGACAACCCGGCTGACATAAAGTGCCGATTGTCTAGAAAAAGTGGGAGCCTTAACCTCCCACTACCCCAAGGGCCTCCTGAGGCCTGTAGTGGGAATACTTTACTTTAGATTATATAGGGAATGATTGAAAGCATTAGCTCATGATAAGGATGTATGGAGAGCTTATGTCCGCTCGGCCATGAACCTACGGGTTCGATAGTGTCAGTGAGGGAGAGATAAAAAACCTTTTATGTTGTTGCACACTTCCACTATGTTCTCTCTATAGTAGCGGTACTTTTTGCAATCATGGCTGGCTTTATCCAATTCTACTCTTTATTTTCATTACTTTCCATGAACGCATTTTTTAATTGTTTACTTATTCTACCAACACATCGTGACTTAGTATAATTTTAAAAATAGTCTAGTGAATCCCCAGTTATTTTTAATAATAGCTGTATTGGAAAAATAAACTTAATTGGAATTATACCTTAGATAACAATAAGTATAAGAAACTTGACAAATATGTAATTCGAGGTTTGAGAGTAAACGGAGAGGAAACATAGGTGTGAATTTAAACGTTGTAACAATTTAAGTTCAAGATGAAAGTGGTTTGAATTTACGAGCATCTGATCTGATCTTTGGCCAGATAATAACTCGACACTTACAATCAGCTCTGCTTACTGGATCATCACATCCGGTCCACTATAATAGTTCGCTTTCTAGTCTCAGTTGCTAATTTTCGTAGACTAAGTTATATATTAATATAATTATTTATAATCGCGTCTTATTACATACGATTTATGACATCCATTTTAAGCCCATAGGGGAAAATGGTCTGAAATGACATAGCATGCAAGCTCTCGAATTTATGAACATCAAAGACAGGTTATTTTTAAGCGTAATTTATTATTATGTATGGGAATAATATGAAATTTGACCAACGAATGAATGGCTAGCAAGAAGGGATCGGCTGCAGTGGTCTAGTGGTTATGTTCCCTGCCTCTAGTGCCGAGGGCGCGGGTTCAAATCCTGTCGGGGTCGATGGATTTTTAGGATTGAAAAATCCAAAGGACAAGTCCTTCGGGAAGGACTTTAAGCAGTGGCTCCCGAGTCTAAAGATTTTCACGCTCGTAAAAGAACCGCAAGCCTGAATAAAAAAAAGGCTCCTGTGTAAAATTTAACCGACCTTCATCCATCCAAATAATACCTCACATGCCTACTAGATGTCTCTTTGAGATGATGTGCTAACCGCATCCAAACTCGTTGACAATTAATATAATTATTTAATTAATAAATATGGATTTTCATCAAGTAAACACCAACTCAATTGATTAATTAATTAATTGATTAATTTATTTATTAAGTCTCCAAGATTTGGAGCCTATTTTACAATTAAAATTATAATACAAAGTTATAGGCCTAACATTGTTACTTTATAGGACAATCTCTTTAACTTTGTAAACTATAAGGTCTAGTTCTCTGTAGGCCTTTCGGGACTAGTCTCATCTTCAGCAGAAGGAGCAGGAAATGTCTATATCTACAGATCCTGAATGCAATGTTAATTAAAGTAAGATACAATATTTCGGATCATGTAATACAGTATTATTAGATACAACTTTCCTCATTAGAGGATTGCCTCAAGGACAAAGTGATACAGACAATTAATTTTCGAAATTGATGAAATACATTTTGTAAATACATTTAAAAAATTCAAATTTTAATTGAAGTATACATATTATAGGCCTAAAGTAGAAATTTTATAAATATGGTTCCTTAAAATTGAAATTGATCCTCTGATGGTAGCGATGGTAATTTTAGAAAAATACACCCTGACCAAATCTAAGGAATTCCAAAATTTAGCTAAGAATTCTGGTATAGTAGGCCTACCTCTTGCCCCGATCATCAATCCTGTGACAGTTATACTATATAATTGGAATAATAATAATAATAATAATAATAATTAATAATAATTCCATTATTAATATTAGCAGATTGAGGCATTGAAAGACACAATTTCGGAAGTTTTGTTATTCAAATTTTCTCATCTACTTTCATCTAGAATTAAAACATATGCGCTAATGAGTGGATACTGTGTATCGCTGAAGGCGAAGCTGGAAGCAACGCAATGCAATTTAATTACAAGTTAATTCAAAACGTTTGTTGGGTGCAATATTACGTCACATACAAAGGAAGCACTGCGATTAATGGAGAACAATGACTACTTAATTGAATGTGGAAAGGTTTCGCATGATGGGTTGCTGTGTCACACCTCGGTGCGTGCTATGACCTTCTCCAGGACTGGACCCAGCGAGGTACCTATTTCCTAACTCGTTGTTTAACCCCGACCTGACCAAACAGAGAGGAAACTTAAGAATTAATAAATGCGTAGGATCTAAGTCAGTCTGGATAGATTAAAACTGTAATGTTATTTAAAAACACATAAAAAATGTTACATGAACTTGATACATCCTTATACTGTATATAAAACATGAGTGTTGTGAGTCCGTCTGTCTGCCTTTTATGGACTCAAAAACTACTTGACCGATTTGAATTTTTTTTGCCCATCATTTAAAGAATTTTCTTAGACAATTAACATATATAACACATTACCGTATGTACTATAGAGCCGGAGCTAAACAAAAACAAAGTGCATCGGTGAACTAAAACAGTTGTTTTTGGACGCTTAAATGGCTTACGCTGCTTAAACCATAACAGATACTTACTTACTTACTTACTTACTCACTGGCACTATCGAACCCGTAGGTTCATGGCCGCGCGGACATAAGCTCTCCATACATCCCTATCCTGAGCTAATGCTTTCCGATCATTCCCTGTATAATCTACTTCCCTCAAATCATAGTTAATGTTGTTCTCCCACCTCATTCTTGGTCTACCAACTGGGCGTTTTCCTTCTGGCTTTCCTACAAGAAGTTTCCATGCACGTCTTTCATTCCCCATACGTGCAACATGTCCTGCCCATCGCAGTCTACGGGACTTAACTGTTCTTATTATATCTGGCTTCCTATAAAGACCATGTAGTTCATTGTTATGTAGTCTTCTCCATTCACCTGTCTGTTCATCTCTCTTTGGTCCAAAAATTTTCCTAAGAACTTTATTCTCAAATACTCGTAATCTCCTTTCCTCCCTTAAAGTAAGAGTCCATGTTTCGCACCCATATAATATAACTGGTAGAATAATAGTTTTATATATTTTCAGCTTAACGTTTTTTGAAAGGAGTTGGGACATCAAAAGTCTCTGCAATGCATAATAGCATGCATTTCCAGAATTGAGCCTATGTTTAATTTCTTTGTGCATCTCATTCCTATTTGTGATTATTGTTCCTAGGTATTTGAATTCAGCCAATTCCTCAAAATTTCCCTCATTTGTCATTAGCTGTCCATTTCCATTATATAATGTATTTCTACGTGTGACCATATATTTAGTTACAGATACACCAAATTAATTTATGCAGTCCTATCTAAAAAAAAAATCTACAAAAAGCCCGCGGCAGCGCATGTCTATCTTTTACGGATAACTTACAATAACTATTTTTGTCTTTCAGCTCATTGATACTATGGAGATCGGAATAAGTAGAATCCCGGGCAATGCCGAGTAGTCAGCACGGGTATCTAAAATTAATTACGATATACATTTATAATTATATTTCTTTTTACTTGTTCAACTAAACATAAAACCGGATTTAATTTATTTAGGCGTAGCAGCGCACGCCGGCTAATAGTTATTTTATAAAAAATATGAGGTAGCATAGAGTCTAGTTACTCGAGATGCTCTAGCTAAAAATTGATGCAACAATTAAATACATTGATTTCAGTTGTTTATTATCATTATTATTATGATTATATTATTATTATTATTATTATTATTATTTATTATTATTATTATTAAAAGTAAGTGAATCAATATCAGCGTCAGTGGTCTACGGATCACGTTTCTTGGCAGTGGTCCCGAGGATCTCGGGTTGACCCGGCTGGGGTTGATAGTTTTTTATGATGGAAAAATCCGAAGGATAAGACCCTTGGGAAGGACTTTAAGTCGCGGGTCCCGAGTCTAAAGATTTTGTCTTCCAAAAAAAGTAACTACCTTTTTAACTGCAAGGCACAAAATCGAAGCTGAAAACCAGCAATGGCAACCCACTATACGGAACAGATGAGTATATATTCCTGTTTACTCCTGCATGAGAAAGAACGGAGAGGATAGAGGCGGAACGCGGCGCGGGCGGCATGTAGTGAAGATTATCATAAGTAATGCCACGAGTGATTTCCAAATTATCGATAAATTCACGACTCACGAAGTGAGGAGTGAATTTATCTAGAGAATTTGGAAATCAAGAGTGGCATTTGTTAGGACTATTTAACGAATAAAATTAAGCTGTTTACTCACAAATCATTATTTAACTGTAGTTATTTCAAAATATTTATATATTTAATGCAAACGGCGATGTTTGAAAACAAATGAGAAACGATAGGTACGCTTCTACTGCTTTTTTGTTTATCACTGCAACCAGATCATACTATTTATTGCCAAAGGAACGCAATATTGTAAGAATGCTCTCTAGTGGAGAAAAAAATGAAACATCAATCTGTATATTAATTCATTTCTGATGTCGTATGATGTAAATATTACAATTATATTTTTCTGGATTATTACCTGGGAAAAAATACATTAAGAAAGTCAAACAGTGGTTTCTTTTTTGGTGGTATAATAAATTGCTACAAATGTTGACATGTATGCACTATATATACAATCTGGTAGCCGTATTTCTTATAGGCTCAGTCACTGCAAAATAACGGTCAGACCTGTTCAGAATATTAAAAAGGAGGAGCTTTGTTTAATATATGGTAATTATAACACTGATAAATATTTCGTGAAACACGACTCTGATTGGTTGTAAAACAGAAATCATTGAAACGTGATTGGTCATTGACTCCCATTTGGGGCATGAGTTAAATAGTCCAATCTACTGATTCACGATTATATTTTCCTATAATTTAAATTATTGATTTGGCGCTGGACTTAAATGCCTAATTTGTTTGTATAACGTTAAAACAATTGTAAGAACAATTTGGTGTACGTAGACCCACAGCAATCTGTGCCGACTTGCTTCCAATCGTGTCAGTACTTGCAAACTTTGAAAAGAAATTTTGAATAATATTTTTTTTATTGTAAAATAATAAATAGTTATAAGTTTTGGACATATTGATGTTTTTATTTATTAAATAAACTTTTAGCTCTAGAATCCTTCTGTACTAATCCCAGTACAATTTTTCATGTCTTATGTTTGGCATGAAGTCGGCACGGGTTGTCATTTCACAATAACATTTGTTATTTGAATCATTAAGGTACAAAAAAAAAAGACGGTATGCGTATTTGATTTTATGAAAACAAAAACGCTCCTTCATGTCTTGGGAGTCAACCGCTGTGGTCTCCAGGTAGTGTGCTGCCTTCTCACGCAGCGGGCCCGGGTTCGATTCCCGGTGGGGACAAGCTTCCTGGGTGAGGTTTTTCTAGGGTTTTTCGTCACCTGTAAGACAAACGTCAGGTTGCCTTGGGGCCCAAACGGTCCCCGAACATCACCTGGCCATCATAATCATGATTATCATCCCTGTGTGGAAAGCAACGGGAAGATAGCACATCTATAACTCCCTAGTAAAGCTGCAAAGCATAGCATGAAAATGCTATGATTGAAGTGAAATACTTGCCCTAGGGCAGAACACTATAAATAAAAAAAAATATCTTGGGACACACACACACACACGTATATATGGCCTTGGTACATCACAACGCTTCCCTGGAAGAAATATGAAGGTAGGTTTTGGCCCTGCGATGGTTGATAGTTTCCTTGTAAGTTACAGTTGAACATATACAAACGTGGTTTGGATCCATGGGTGACGGTTGGGCACAGAATGTACGATTAGGCTACATTCACAGATCAAATAATATGGTCTATATTCATTTCTTCTTCTTCTTCGGCTTTCCCTCACTTATAGGTTTGCCGTCTTCAGTTTCCATGTATCTCTATCATTCCAATCTCCCTCTTCCAAATTCCTATCCTCCATTATTGTTCTGACGTAGGTTTTCCATTTCCATCTTGGTCTACCACGTTTATTGCTTCCAGGGGGTGACCATTGGTATATATTTTCTGGCCATCTTTCATTTTCCATTCTTTGTACATGGCCATACCATTTAAGCGTTTGATTTTCAATCCTCTTAACAACAGATGTGGTGACCTTCATTTCTGTCCAAAGGAATTCATTTCTTATTTTATCCTGTCTTGTTTTTTGGAGGCTTCTTCTAAAATAATCGAATTCAACTGTTCTAATTTTATTCTTTTGTAATTCCGTAAAAGACCAAGTTTCGCTTCCATGTGACAAAATATTCTGTATTATGCTCTTATAAATTTTCATTTTAGTTTCCTTTGTAATATTTTTGTTCCAAATTACTCAATGTGATGTCTTAGTTGCATTTTTTGCCATTGCAATTTTAGCCTGTACATCTCTCTCACAGGTACCGAAACTTGTAATTATTGACCCAAGATATTTAAAAAATTCACATTTTTTTATTTTCCCTGTTTCAAGTATGAGGTCATCCACATCCTTTCCCAAACACATATACGATATTCTGTTTTCTGTAAATTTATATTCAGTCCCCATTTTTTATATTCTTCCATTAATTTATTTATCATTAAAAAAAATAAACAAGCAACTAAATATAAATCAAACTAGAATACTCAACGGCAGATACAGCGGAGAAGGAGTCCTTCGGTACGGAGTACCTGACGGAAGAGGCAACTCTACATCTACTGCCTTGTAGATTGACAAACGGGCGGATGGGTTCGTTCAGTTAGTCCTGCAAGATAACCCATCTAGGAGAGACAACTGCGAATAAAACGGGGCAGGCTGAGTCTGAAGCAGGTGAAGGCAATCGGCCTAGAGAGGAAACCCCCGAATAATAAACCCGCCATGAAAACGGGCTAGCAACCCACTTCAAGGTGTATCTTGTACATTCCTCGCAGTCCCAAGGATCAAGCCTCGGATCAAAGAAACAAGAGGAAGACCAACCAAGACATGGATAGGCAGTGAATACCCATCCAATACGTCTTCCTCCGAGGAGTGATTTTAGAAATAAACAGGATGAAAATCCTACAAATTATGATTAAGAAGAAGAAGAATAAACTAGAATAGTTCAAAACATTGCATGTATTCATCTGTCAGGAAGTTGTAATAATTTTAAGTGTATTTTTAAGAACATTTCACAATAAATTCTTCCTTGAAATAATATCACCTCTATATCTGATTTTTTATCCTCAGTTAATACAAATAACAATGTACAGGAAATGGTTCAGCGCAAATAAAGACGTCAGTTATCTGATGTTACATTAATGGGGAAATGAAATTTGATAGCTTAGTCAGCATGTTACATTGCTTTGCAAACACAGGAGTTATCGTAAAATAACTTTATTATGACTGTAATCAGTAGAGAATATCTTAAAATATCATCATCATCATCATCATCATCATCATCATTTCAAGGTTTAGGAGTATCTCCTGTTCCGGCCAATATTACAATTAAATAGACTCTTTCCAATGCTTGTTTTGGTCGTCTCAGAATCCATCTTCCTGTTGCTTTGTAGTCATAGGCTTGTAGCCTATTGGAATGCGGAATTCCATCTATTTCTGTAATCCAATTTTTTTTTCATTGGGCGAAAGATGTTGAAGTCTTAAAATATCAAACCATGAAGTAGGGATATTGTATGGATTTAATTTCAAATGTCCAAAGAGTGAAAGTGAGGTATTTTATTATATATAACTTTTCTCATTAGAGGAAAGGACAAAGTGATACAGACAATTTTTGAAATTGATGAAATACAGACACACACACATACACACACACACACACACGCGCGCGCGCGCGCGCGTATATACATATAGGCCTATATATCGGCCGCGGTGGACTAGTGGTTATGCTCCTTGCCTCTGGTCGGGTTCAAACTCGGCCGGGGTCGATGGATTTTTTAGGACGGAAAAATCCAAGGAGCAAGTCCTCCGGGAGAGACTTTAAGCCGTGGGTCCCGAGTCTGAAGGTTTTCAGGCTCATAAAAATCCTTAAGCCTGAATGAAAAGGCCTCTAAGCAAAATTTACCGAATTTTCCCGTCCTAGTACTACCTTGGTTTCCTAGATGTCAGTATGAGGCGGAACGCTGACCACGGACCACTCAAAATGACATCTATACGAAAACAAGTGTAACTAAATTACTATGGTTCAAATTCTTCCCTATAGGGGGAGAGCGCCTATATCTCTGTGAAGGGAAAACATGGGCTTACAATACAAAAATATATATATATATATTTTTTCCAAATTCAACATTTAACTTAATTTTACAGTCGGGAACAAATTTTTAAAACTTTTCATAACATAGATTTTCAGCTTTATTTATTTATTTTTTTTTGCATTCCGAAAATACGCATTATACTTAACAGTACTGATTACTAAAGTACATTTTTTCGATATTTATTTCATATGTAAATATCCTTATTTTAAACTAGAGAAACAGTTAAAAATATACATTTTTTTATTATTCGGAAATTACTATTTACAATAATCTCAGGCACTTCTTAGATAAGCTGTTACATACATATGCACATGCATACAAGTCCATAATGTTCTGCCCAAAAGCAAATATTTCACTACAAACTTAACATTCTCCACTCTTTCCTTAACTCAGCATTCCTTTTTTGTATTCGCACACAATCCATTAATTTTAATATTGTCTATCATCTGATGTCTTTTCCTACCTCTAACCTTCTTTCCGTTGACCTTCCTTCTAGGGTATCCATCAGCAGGCAGTTTATTCTTAGCCAGTGGTCAATCCAATTTATTTTGCTCTTCTTTATGAGTTCTAGTATTGCTTTTCGTTCACTCACTGTGTCTAGCATATCTTTGTTTTTTTATTTTTTTGTATTTTTTAAAATCTTATTTTGAGTGTCCATTTTATACGCTCCATCCTTCTCCATATTCACATCTCAAAAGCTTCCAGTCGCTTTCCTCATTCCGTCGTAATGCCCAATACTCTGTACTATACAATGCTGCACTCCACACAAAGCACTTCAATACCCTCTTCCGTAATTATTTTGCCAAAGGTCCGCAGAAAATATCTATCTTCTTGTTCAAAACTTTAGTCATTGCTATCATTTGCATTTGCTGTTAATTAATTGATTTTACAAGACTTTTCTCCATTTCATATAGTTTGGTAAATAGTTAATATTTAATCAAGTCACTAGATAAAAATAAATTAATTAACTGATTCAAGTAACATTATTGTACAAAATATAAGTGACTATATTTTAATAAAACTAAAATAAGAATATATAGAAAGCATTAGCTCAGGATATGGATGTATGGAGAGCTTATGTTCGCGCGGCCATGAACCTACGGGTTCGATAGTGCCAGTGAGTAAGTAAGAGTAAGTAAGTAATATAAGAATATTTACTTTATTTTATTTAAAATATAATAACACTATCTATATATGTCTACCTATTCATTGTAATTTTTATTCCACGTGCTCATCTGGAAAATGTGATTTTAAAACTTTGAAAATGTAAGAGTGTCTAAAATGTTCGAACATTTTCGAAAAATAGCACCAAAACTCTTACACGTTGTTAAATAATTATAATGATATGCAATAGTTCATTCATAATACATGGTTTTGTTTAAATGTCCAAACATCCATAAAAATAGTATAGGCCTATTTTGCATTAGAAAGTATTTAAACGTGCATAGGCCTATGTTAAGATTAGGCCTATGTATTGCAAATATTTCTCTAAGAACATGCACATCCTACCTGCCATTATGTAATCTTAACAAATTTGGAATGATTATATATATATATATATATATATATGTTATAATTAAATGTTTAACATTGAGCAATGCAAGCTTAATATGGTATGATATGATAAGAAAAATAAATGCCTGGACGGGATTCGAACCCGGGATTTATTTTTTATATCATATCATACCATATATATATATATATATATATATATATATATATATATATATATATATATATATATATATATGGTAAAGGCTGGTAATTTTGAGATATATATTTTCAATACTACAGTAGCTGATTTCCCAAATTGAGGTAGGGGGATTTTATACTCGTTATTTCAGAAACTTTCCACACCCAGAAATCGAGGAGACAAAATGTAGATTAAAAATATTCTAAAGTGTGAAGAGAGATATGAATAAATTGAAAAATGAATTTCGTGATCTTGATTCAACGAGAATATTATGTTAATCTCTGTTTGAGTTTTAATCATTATAGTAGATGATAATAATAATTAATCTTACTTTCATGTTGAAGTTTTGAAAAAGCTGTCAGGCTCTACAAAAAGATTCCAAACCATCTCAACGAGTAATGTTAATATAAAATATAATAATAATAATAATAATAATAATAATAATAATAATAATAATATAATAATAATAATAATAATAATAATAATAATAATAATAATAATAAAAATAATAATAATAGTAATAGTAATAATAATAATAATAATAATAATAATAGTAATAGTAATAATAATAATAGTAGTAATAATAATAATAGTAATAATAATAATGATAAATAATAATAATAGTAATAATAATAATATTTTATTAGGAATGTCTATAAAATACAGTAGTTTTCCTAAAATTCATTGTAAATTTTACTCCTCCATGCATCCCTATTGTATGCATCTCTCACTCCCCTTTCTTCTGTTGCCTTTCTGTTTCAAAATTTAATATCATATTAGGTATCTTGTCATCTGTCATCCTCTTTACGTGGGCAAACCATTTCAGTATTCTTTTTTCAATAACTTGTAGAACCCCTTTTTGAACATCCATTATTTCTCTGATTTTAGTATTCCTAATTTTGTTGTCTCTTCTTGAATTTCTAGAAGCCCTCCTACTCTGGAGGTTTAATAATAATATAATAATAATAAATAATAATAATAATAATAATAATAATAATAATAATAATAATAATAATACTAATAATAATAATAATAATAATAATAATAATAATAATAATAAACAGGATGAGAAAAATCACTAATTCTTAAAATTACATAAAGCACAAATATAGAAACAAAACTAATATACACAATGTCTTGCCATGAAACTTGCTGTTGAATGGAAACTAATGAAAGTGATAACTGTGCCTATAGTTTTTACGACCAGATGTATGATATCCAATATCTTCTTCTTCTTTTTCTCACAAGGATTAAACCACATTAGTCCGTTCCGGCTCCAAGTGTCATATTAAAATAGCTGCTGTGTCCATCTCTTTCGTGGGTGTCCCCGAGCTCTTTTTCCTACTCTCGGTTCATAGTTCAGCCTTTTCCATGTCAATCTGTTGGTATCCATTCTGCGGACACGTTCATACCATTTTCTCCTACACTCTTCAATTTTGTCTGTCAGATTTAATATTTGTAGTTCTTTATGAATATCTTCACTTCGTCTTTTATCCATCAAAGTATATCCTGCCACAAATGGCAAATATTTAATTTCTGCGGCTTCTATTCCTTTAATTGTCTGTTTATTCAGAATACAAATTTGTGAGTCTTACAATATAGCAGGAACAGCCAATACGCTTTATAAAATTTTTAATGTGTTTCTTTTTTTTTCCCAGTGTTCTTTTAAGGGTGCCACATAAGTATTGAAATATTTGTAATTTATTATTTATGCCTTCTTCTCTATTACAGCCTAACGATACACGTTGATAATCCCATTTGTATCCGACCGGCTTAATATTTGGAGCTTGTCAATAATCATAATTTCTCCCTGACTGCGTTATGAGCGCAGCGCCGAACTATTCTGGTGATAGGACTGCTATCTTACTGCACTTTATTCACAGAACTGAATTTTTGTAATCACATGCATTATAGAACGCAAATTAATATTAACCCTTATTAGTGTATAAGTAAATATCTGAGAATTAGTAATGTGAAATTTTAACTATATTTTTAGTGATGTACCTATAATCGGAATATTTGTATAACTGGTGCACTTGCAATGACTAGCTAAAAAAGTAGCCGTTAGTGTTGTAATTAGTTTTATTTCCTGAGATTTTCAATTCGGATCTTGAAATGGAACTAATTGCACACAACAAATTGGAGAAAGTGATAACTGTGTCTATAGTTCTCAGCTTCATAGTTGTTTATATAAAGAAAACTACATTCAAGCTTACAGATAGGCTTACTAAGCCTAAGCCTACATAACCATTTGTACATTCTGGTAGAAGGCAGCTATTGTTAACACAAGTTACGTTGTAAGGAAAAATCATAACGTTATACAACACAACTCTATAGCTCAGTGATACAAAGCGAAAACTTGCACCAGACTATGATGAATTGCATGAAATCAACTCCTACTTGATTTTTATTTAGTGTTCATTTTTTTAAAGATTATAACATAAGATTATGATTCGTACTTCTAATGCTAACACTCCTGTATTACTACTACTTTACTACAACAACAACAATAATAATAATAATAATAATAATAATAATAATAATAATAATAATAATTAGTAATAATAATAGTAATAATAATTAGTAATAATAATAGTAATAATAATAGTAATAATGATATAATAATAATAATAATAATAATAATAATAATAAAATAGTAGTAGTAGTAGTATTAATATCAATAGTAATAATAATAATTATTATTATTAATAATAGTAGTAGTAATAATAATAATAACTCGCTGGCACTATCGAACCCGTAGGTTTATGGCCTCACGGACATAATCTCTCCATACCATTTCCCATCCTGAGCTAATATTTTTCCAATCATCCCCTGTATAATTTCTTCTCTCAAATCGTGGTTAATGATATTCTCCCACCTCATTCTTGCTCTGCAACTGGGCGTTATCCTTCTGGTTTTCCTATAATAAGCTTCCATGGACCTATTTTATTCCCACATGCCCATCGCAATCTACGAGACATAACTCTTCTTATTATATCTGGCTTCCTATAAAAATCGTGTAGCTCACTGTTATGTTGTATTCTCCATTCACCTGTCTGTTCATCTCTCTTTGGTCCAAAAATTTTCCTAAGAACTTGATTATCAAATACTCGTAATTTCCTTTTCTCCCTTAAAGTAAGAGACCATGTTTCGCATCATATAACTGGGTGAATAACAGTTTTATATATTTTCAGTTTAACGTTTTTTGAAAAAAAATAATAATAACGATAACGATATAATGATAATGATGATAATAATAAAAATAATAATAATGATAATAATAATGATAATAATGACAATAATAATAATGATAATAATAATAATAAATAATGTATTGAATCTCTAACTCTGCATAAATATAATTAATAATAATTATATACTTACTTATGGAACCTGTCCGATGACATAATGACTTTTCTCTTGACCTTCAAAAGACGTCCTTAAAATGAAAGAAGTCAAATTCCTGGAGTCTGAAAGAGTTCATCCATCACACTACTTCGGTTCATCTTACACGAAGAAAAGTTCACATAACATTATTGCAAAATATTACTAATGATTATCAATAATATTTATTTCACAACTAATAAAAAATGTTCACTTTTTCCTTTCGGAATGAAACAATGAAAAACTGATGTCTAAACGTCAGTTCTGTCGCTATGGTAACCGCGTTCTGAAGTACTTTGATGCTTTCACGTACTTTGCCGGCAGTATTTTGTCTAAAGTTAACACTTTGCAGTCCAGGTGGATATTTCCCCTCTCCCCCTCCAAAGTCAATCTCACTATCTCTATCTCGTTTCACACGTCTATCTCACGTATGCCTCTCACTCTATTCACCTTCTGAACGATTATTCTCACGTCAAGTTCAAAGTCCCCTATATGTACCTGCACGTAGTTGAGTGTATTGCCGCTAGAGCACCGCCACTTTTCATCGCGACAGTTTAAAATGAGTTACACAATCGCTCACTAGGTGCAGGATTTTCTGGATTCCTGGAATTCCAGCAACATTCTGAAAAGAGTTAAACTTATTTATTTTATTATCTTTTATACTATTTTGTATTTTTACGACAATGCTTTACAGGGACCCTTGTCGTCGCAACTTCTCTAAAAAAACATTAAACTGAAAATATTTAAAACTGTTATTCTCCCAGTTACCCCTTTCAAAAAACGTTAAGCTGAAAATATATAAAACTATTATTCTACCAGTTATATTATATGGGTGCGAAACATGGACTCTTACTTTAAGGGAGGAAATGAGATTACGAGTTTTTGAGAATAAAATTCTTAGGAAAATTTTTGGACCAAAGAGAGATGAACAGACAGGTGAATGGAGAAGACTACATAACAATTAACTACATGGTCTTTATAGGAAGCCAGATATAATAAGAACAGTTAAGTCTCGTAGACTGCGATGGGCAGGACATGTTGAGCATATGGGAAACGAAAGACGTACATGGAAGCTTCTTGTAGGAAAGCCAGAGGGAAAACGCACAGTTGGTAGACCAAGAATGAGGTGGGAGAACAACATTAACTATGATTTGAGGGAAGTAGATTATACAGGGAATGATTGGAAAACATTAGCTCAAGATAGGGATATATGGAGAGCTTATGTCCGCGCGGCCATGAACCTACGGGTTCTATAGTGCCAGTGAGTAAGTAAGTTTTCTCCCAGTTATACGTATTATATGGATGCGAATCACGGGCTCTTATTTTAAGGGAAGACAAAATATTGCGAATATTTCAGAATGATGATCTTAGGGAAATTTTTGGACCAAAGAGAGAGATGAAGAGACAGGCAAATGGAGAAGACTTGCATAACAGTGAGTTACAGGATCTTTTTGGGAAACCAGATATAATTAGAATAGTTAAGTCTCGCATACTTCTATCAGCAGGGCTGCTTGCACAAATGTGAAATGAAATAGGAGCATAGAAATTCCTTGTAGGAAAAGCCGAGGGAAAGCGTTGAATAGATAGGCCAAGAATAGGCGGGAGGATAACATTAACCATGATTTGAGGGAGGTAGATTATACATGGTTTGATTGGAGAATATTAGCTCAGCTTATGGATATATGCCCGACCATGAACCTATGCATTCAATTGTGTCAACGAGTTACTTATGTTAGTTATGTTTACAATGAGTTACTGATATGGAATATTCTATCAAAAACAAAAGCAAGTGAAGTAAAAAATAAAAATAAAAAAGCGCATTTGAAAAACATCCAATCTAAAATGTGCAAATCATAATTTAAAATCTTTCAGAATATTGAAAACTAAAAAATAAAATAAAAAGTGTGCATTAAGGTGTCAAAACTGAAAAAAAAAAATTAAAGAAAGCGTCAAAAGACAACATTCTGAATGAAAAATATTGAAACGAAGTCTAAAATGAAAAATGGAAAAAACAATGAACGGTAAATATATATTAATATATATACATTGATGACATTCTAGGAGATCATCAATGTGCATTTAGAAGAAACAGGTCTACAACAGATCAGATTTTTAGTATAAGACAGATTTTAGAAAAGAAATGGGAATATAATGGCACTGTACATCAACTATATGTAGACTTCAAAAAAGCATATGATTCAATTAAGAGGGAGAAGTTATATAGTATCCTGCTGGAGTTCGGAATTCCTAAAAAGTTAGTTAGACTTATACGAATGTGTCTAAATGGCTCAACGAGTAGGGTGCGTGTAGGCAAACAGTTTTCAGACACTTTTGAAATCCAGAATGGGTTGAAGCAAGGAGATGCACTATCTCCTCTACTATTTAATTTTGTACTAGAGCATGCCATTAAATCTTTAGAGAATGAGGAAGGCTTACAACTGAATGGTATTAATAAGCTGTTAGTTTATGCTGATGATGTAGTACTATTGGCCGATAGCGAGGAGATACTAAAGGCCAACACACACACACTATTGAGTAACACTAAGAAATTAGGACTGGAAGTAAATATCAGTAAGACTAAATATGTGGTCACAGGTAGAAATTCAGTATATAATGGAGATGGACGGCTAATGACAAATGAGGGAAATTTTGAGGAAGTGGCTGAATTCAAATACCTAGGAACAATAATCACAAATAGGAATGAGACGCACAAAGAAATTAAGCATAGGCTCAATTCTGGAAATGCATGCTATTATGCATTGCAGAGACTTTTGATGTCCCAACTCCTTTCAAAAAACGTTAAGCTGAAAATATATAAAACTATTATTCTACCAGTTATATTATATGGGTGCGAAACATGGACTCTTACTCTAAGGGAGGAAAGGAGATTACGAGTATTTGAGAATAAAGTTCTTAGGAAAATTTTTGGACCAAAGAGAGATGAACAGACAGGTGAATGGAGAAGACTACATAACAATGAACTACATGGTCTTTATAGGAAGCCAGATATAATAAGAACAGTTAAGTCCCGTAGACTGCGATGGGCAGGACATGTTGCAACGTATGGGGAATGAAAGACGTGCATGGAAGCTTCTTGTAGGAAAGCCAGAGGGAAAACGCCCAGTTGGTAGACCAAGAATGAGGTGGGAGAACAACATTAACTATGATTTGAGGGAGGTAGATTATACAGGGAATGATTGGAAAGCATTAGCTCAGGATAGGGATGTATGGAGAGCTTATGTCTGCGCGGCCATGAACCTACGGGTTCGATAGTGCCAGTGAGTAAGTAAGTAAGTATATATATATATATATATATATATATATATATATTATAATATATAATATATATATATATATATATATTAATAACTTACTTTTACTTACTTTTAACAGAAATATCGTACTAGAATTATTGAAATTTAGATTTAATCGTTACAATCCACCACTTCTTTAGAATAAAGAATTCCAAGTGTTGAAAACGCTCACCCTTAATGTTAACAAAATATATTAAGATTTTTTAAATTTAGTAAACAAATAAAATGGAGATATTACATTAAAATTATAATTTAAGTATTTCGAATAAAAAATACAATATCAAATTGCCTAATACCATACTTAAAACTCCTTTTTGGTCGATGTGACTAATTTCTTATACTTACCAATATTGTTGTTACTGGAAGTAAGTCAACGTTCCCACATCTAACCTTGTTGCTATGCAAACAAAAGAAATCGCAATGCTGATATGGACTCAAAAAGCACACGTTCGGTAAGTAAAATAAAACATTTCTTGAATGTTTTGTGCACTAACTCGTACCTTTCTTTAGACTTTTCCGGAATTAATGCAGAACATCCCACTCTCCAGGCTTCTTAAATTTCTCTTTCATCTACCATAATAAAATTATCAAACAGATTCTAATCACGGTACTACATATAAAAATGTCTTCACAGCCAACACTCCTTGCTTATAATAAACAAATGAAAAGCTACATAGCAGCGATCACCAAATGTTTCTTTCTCATAGAAGTCATTTACATCCAACCAATATTTTAATTCATTTATTACTATATTTAATAAAAATTAGTCACATCGATCAAAAAATAGTATGCAATACACATGAGGTAAGCACGTAACAGATCTCGAAAATTGAAAAAACTCGGCGCAAGCGCCTCGTTTTTTTTTTCAAACATTTTCTCGATCTGTTACCTCACTTGTATCGCAATATACTATTTAAGAACTTAACGAACAGGCCTATATTATAATGAAAATGTACCGGTACATTAAAATTGATACCATTTCCTCTATCTCCTCTAATTTTCAATTTTATACTGGAGCATAGGCCTTCAAGATCACTAAATATCATTTTATATTACACACAAATTCATGGTTTGGATTTTTAAATGGAAGATATTTTTTATCTCGTGTAAAAATACAAATTTCAAACTTTGAATTTGGCAAGTCACTGACTTACTGACTTAAGGAACGCTCTAAAAATAAAATAATAGCCCACATCGAAATTAAGAGCGAATAATCTGAATAATGCACTCTTTTAAATTGAACGACAGGCTCCAGCTTTAAAGGTTAGGTTTGATGCCTACTATCAAATCTTCAGAGGATAGGAGAAACTTACAACTCAATGGTATTGATAAGCTGTTGGTAGATCTATATGCTGATGATGAAGTATTATTAGACTATAGCAGGGGATACAAATACCCAGCACTTAGAAATATATAAATTAATGGAAAGTTAATAACACATGAGGAAAATTTTGAGATGGGCGAGTTCAGATACCGATCCGATTGAGGGTCTTTCCACTTTTCAGCGGTTGCCCTTTTACCAGCCGGCTGCTGGCCTTTCACATCCACATGTGTCAATCACAGAGGTAGATGATCAACAGCCAGTGTAGCGGTGGCATGTGGTTAGCATGTCGAGTCCCCCAGCCGTTATAGCTGGTTCCTCAACCTGGAGCCGCTACTTATTGTAGCTACCCAATTGCCTCACGATGCTGGGTGGGCACCGGTCCCATACTGGCCGAAATACCATGAGAAAATTTCTTCCCCCATGGAGACTCGAACCAGCGCACGTCCCGTAGCTCTGCGCCAAGGCTTACTACCTTAACCGCTTGGCTACGGCGCGGGACGTTCAGATACCAAGAAACAAAATGGGGTAAGTAAAGTAAAGTAAAGTAAAGCATTCCCACTACAGGCCTCAGGAGGCCCTTGGGGTAATGGGAGGTTAAGGCTCCCACTATTTCTAGACAATCGGCACTTGATGTCAGCCGGGTTGTCAGCCCTGCGTGACGGCCGCCTTTACCCCAGAACAAGCGTCTGGCTACTCATTTCCGTTAGAGGCTGAGTCGACCCCAGGGCCATAGTGCCGCCAGAAGGTTTGGGTCAGTTTAAAAATCCTGACCCCACCGGGACTTGAACCCTCGACCTTCCGGCTTGTAGCGCAGTGCCTTAACCACTACGCTACGGCGCGTGCCCCCAAAGTAAAGTGATCCCACAACAGACCCGGAGGCCCTTGGGGTAGTAGGAGGTTAAGGCTCCCACTTTTACAAGACAATCGGCACTTTATGTCAGCCGGGTTGTCAGCCCTGCGTGACGGCCGCCTTTACCCCCAGAACAAGCGTCTGGTACTCATTTCCATTAGAGGCTGAGTCGACCCCAGGGCCATAGTGCCGCCAGTGGGTTTGGGTCAGTTTAAAAATCCTGACCCCAACGGGACTTGAACCCTCGACCCTCCGGCTTGTAGCTCGTGCAGAAGGAAATTACACATAGGCTCGATTCTGGATACGCGTGCTATTACGCATTACAAGGGCTCTTGCCAACCCAAATTTAATAAAATAAAAACGTTAAACTCGTATATGAATGCGAAACATAGACTCTTACTTTAAGAGAGGAGAAAATATTACGAGTAGAGGCCTATTTGAGAATGTAATTTTTATTAATATTTTTGGACTAAAGAGGGAAACGAATAGACAGACAGGTGAACGAAGAAGACTAGTCAGCTACATGATCTTTATCGGAAATCAGATACAATAAGGATAGTTAAATCTCGTAGGCTGCGATGGGTTTGATATGTGGAATGATTGGGAATGAAAGAGGGACATGGAAACTCCTTGTACGAAAACCAGAGAAAAAGCATCCAATAAATAGCCAAAAATGGGATGGGAGATAACATTAACTATTATTTGAAAAAGGTAAATTATACAGGGGTGATTGGAAAACATTAGCGCAAGATAAGGATGTATGGAGAGCTTTTGGGAAATCTCAATGGTGCAAAGCCTAACTGAAAATCTGAATACCATAAACATACTTACATGACAAACATAACGCTGAAATCTTCGGAATAGGAAATGACGAAACTAATAGGCTATCTTATAATTTCAACATTCCTTAAAAAAAAAAATAAAATACTAAGTAGGCCTAAGTGACAAACCAAATCTGCTTTCAGTTTTTTATCCTTTAATGAAGTACGTAAAATTAATATCTTTTAAACTCGAAAATGATGAAATCTAAAATATTCAATTAAAAACATGCCAATACAAAAATCATTAAAAAAGGGGAAATGGTAAAAAATATTGAAAATTGAAACATTTCAAAACATATTTTCTAAAATGAAAATTTTTTAAAGAAACTCCATCCTGAAAACTAATATTCGAATTTAGACGTAACTACTGTCTTTCTCCTTGTAATTATGTTTAATGCAGAGAAAGGAGCGTGGAAACTTTTCGTTGAAAAACGTAAGGGAAAGTGTCCAGACAAGAATAAGAAGGCAGAATGACATTAACCGTGATTTGAGGTAGATGAAATATAATAATAATAATAATAATAATAATAATAATAATAATAATAATAATAATAATAATAATAATAATAATAGCTTTATTTTACCTAGCAGAGTTAAGGCCTTAAGGCCTTGTCTACCACTCAACCAGGTTTAAAAAAATACAAAAGAAAAGTCTTAAATCTAAATTACAATATATATATATATATATATATATATATATATATAAACGATTACAAGTTATGAATACAATACAATTACTATTTATAATGTATTTTGATTTACTCTAAATTTAACGAATTAAATATATAATATGTACAAGATATATAAAACAACGAGGAAAAGATTAATGACATAGTATAAAATTAAATAAATAGAGAAAAATTAATTATAATAGGAATGAGAAAGTATTATTTGCAGACGATCAAGTGTTGATAGCTCAGAGTCGTGAAGATGTGAAATACATGATGAGAAAACTTCTAAATGCTTTTGAAATAGGAGGATTAAGAGTAAACATGCAAAAAAATGAATATCTTGTAGTAGGAGGAAGTGGACGAGATATATCCCTATCCCAAGGAATTATTAGAGCTGTTAAAAAATTTAAATATTTGGGATCACTTATTGATGAATCAGGGAGTTGTAAAGCTGAAGTAGATAGCAGGTTAGTACAAGCACGAAGAGCCATAAAAATGTTGAATGGAGTACTGTGGAGTAGGACCATGTCAAACCACACGAAGAAGAGGATTTTGAAGTCTGTTGTGGAAAGCATAATGACTTATGGTGCTGAGGGATGGACTTTGGTAGAGGGACAAAAACTAAGATCTTGGCAGTGGAGATGGATGGAATAAGACGCAGTGCCAGGGTGTCCAGGTTGGAAAGAAGAAAAATGAAGAAGTGAGGCAGATGATGGATATGGAGGAGACAGTGGTGGAAAGGATCGAAAGACGAGTTCTTCAGTGGAATGGTCATGTCAGGAGAATGGAGGATGATAGGTGGCTCAAAACTCTTTTGGAATGGTCACCTTCTGGTAGAAGGAAACGGGGCAGGCCAATAACAACTTGGAGAGGAGAGATCCATAGATTGATGAACGACCGAGGTCTGGAGGAGGATGAATGGCGTGATCGGCAAGAATGGCGAATGGGAATACAGGGTAACCGCTGAAAAGTGGAGAGGCCCTCAAAAGTAAAAGTAAAGTAAGAAAATATAGGGATGGAGAACTTATGTCCGCGAGGCCAGGAACCTTCGGGTTCGATAGTGGCAGTGAGTTGATCTATCCATGCAACGCCTGTCACTCTTATAATCCCTAAAATACGAATCTACGGAACGAATGGACGGAACCATTTTGTGACTTGAAGCAAGATACTCATAAGGAATAACATTATTTTACTTACTCACTGGCACTATCGAACCCATAATTCACGTCCGCGCGGACATAAGCTCTCCATACATCCCTATCCTGAACTAATGCTTTCCAATCATTCCCTGTATAATCTACTTCCCTCAAATCATAGTTAATGTTATTCTCCCACTTCATTCTTGGTCTACCAACTGGCCGTCTTCCTTCTGGTTTTCCTACAATAAGCTTCCACGCGCGTCTTTCATTCCCCATAGGCCTACGCGCAACATGTCATGCCCATGACAATCTATGAGACTTAACTTTTCTTATTACATCTGGCTTCCTATAAAGACCATGTAGTTCATTGTTATGTAGTCTTCTCCATTCACCTGTCTGTTCATCTCTCTTTGGTCCAAAAATCTTCCTAAGAACTTTATTCTCAAATACTCGTAATCTCCTTTCCTCACTTGAAGTAAGAGTCCATGTTTCGCACCCAATATATATAACTGGTAGAATTTCAGTTTAACGTTTTTTGAAAGGAGTTGGGACATAACATTATCTGAATTTTATAATTAGCGATGCTTTTGAAGGCAATATATTTCGTAATCCTCCTCAGCAACCTGATTTAGATTATGGTTGTCATTTCAGAAATAGAATAAAGACCTTCACGTGGAGTCTGCGTGCACTAAACGAATTCGTCTGCAAGTCGAATTTATAGTAGCCTACGATTTCGTTAGTTTACGGAATATATATTTTTTTCGTTAATTGAATGGTACATAATAACCGTTACTAGAGCGATTTTTTTGGTTTAATTTCGGGTTTCCTGTAACTACCCACTTTTAATGATCGGATTTAGCTGTTAATTAGAATATAGGCCTACTTTTTTTTCTTTTTACACGCTTTATATTAGCTTGACATGTATCTGTCTATGTAACGGACTTGTATCTATGTAACGGAATCTTCGAACACGATTTTCACCCACCTAAAAACATTGGATCGATTTGAAACTTTGTATACTTGTAAAGATCCCATGACAATACGATAATTTCATAATTTTTTCTAAAATCCTGGCCAGAATCATCAGAAAATCAAAACAATTAAACCGGTATAATAGGTTGAGGACTTATCGACTTTTTAGTCAATCGTTGTAAGAGCTCAGTTGGTAGAGCGGTGGACTGTAGTGGTATATAATTTCAGTAATCCATAGGTCGCTGGTTCAAATCCGACCCAGAGGGTTTTTTAAGAATATTAAGCAATTACATTTTCATGGGATTCCGGTTTATGACAATCAATTAAACTAAAAATAAAAAAATAATAGTTAAAAAAACTAATGCAACACGCTTTATTAGAAAACAACTAAAAAATGAAATATAATTTTAATTTCCAACACCCTTGGGATAAAATTAAAGTGGTCAACAAAAAAATCATCTCCACCACATCTAGAATAAAACTAGAGTTATCAACAAAAAAAAAATAATGTTACCATTAAAGGCGTGGGCTGCTTTTTATGATTTTTACGTTTTCTTCTTAGAGACTTTACTTTTACCAATATCTGTTTTTTATCAAATATATTAATTGATATAGAGCACCCCACACTCTTGATGGTAAAATTCTTTTTTTTTTTGTAGAAAACTCTAGTTTTATTCTAGATGTGATGGAGATGATTTTTTTGTTGACCACTTTAATTTTATCCCAAGCGTGTTGAAAATTAAAATTATTTTTAATTTTTTAGTTCGGTTTTCTAATAAAGCGTGTTGTTTTAGTTTTTTAAAACTATTATTTATTATTTCAATAAAAGTACCGATGTATTGACGTAGACGGAGTTGCTATGATGATCTTGAAGAAGATTTTCGGGTTGTAGGCCGTGGTAGTGAGGCTTGTAGTTTCCCTACAATGTAACGAGTTTTGCTGTGAAAAATTTAAAATTGTGGCCGCTAGAGCGATTTAAAAATTTTTTTAGGGTGAACTACTCCTAATGGTCCGATTTTCGTGGTTAACGAACTCCATCTTACTTTTCTAACTGATTGCTCTATACCGAGTTTGTTTTAGAAAAAATAAAATAAAATTTCTGCCACTAGAGTGTTAATAGACATCGGCCTATATGCATGCATATATTATAGACAGATAGCTTTTATAATAGTTATTTTCGGGTGTTTTGTAGATAGGATAGACGACGCGACGGTATGTTAATTTTTCAAAAATCTTTTCATGAGAATGTAGTCAATAGCTTCATTTCTTCGCAATTTGCTAAAAGGAAAAGTAAATAAAATGCCACCATAAAATATCACTAACCTCAAAAGATAAGATTACTGCTTACAATTATCTGCTCCATTAATTTTATTAATGTATTATGTTAGTTTATTGATTTTTTTAAAATTATTTCGTTGACAAATTATAAAATAAGATTTAACATGAACATACGTTAAGATTTAAATAATTTATTAGATTGTGGGAGACTGAGATAATTACTCCAATTTAATATTCATTATGTCACACTTTTTAATTAACATCTTGACAAAGCCTCCTGATGACAAGAATGTTGTCGCCAAGGTCGTGAACAGATTATCATCAAGTTGGGAGTGGCTGAATTTATCTTTTGTTTGCTACTCAGAAATTCAACATTCAAGGGCGTATGTGTGTTTAAGTCAGTGCTTTATGTCAAAATTTTGCATATGATGTTAATTGCATCATAAAGCAATCAGTTTAAAACATAACGAGCTATACAAGCAACTACTTAAGGAGAATCGCTAGTTATCATAAGTAATCAAGAGTGGCATTTCTTAGGACTATTTAACGAATAAAATTAAACTGTTTACTAAAACATCATTATTTAAATATAGTTATTTTAATATATATATATATATATATATATTTAATGTAAAAGGCGAAGTTCGAAAAACAAATCAGAAATGTGTTAAATGTTTCATTTGTTTATCCACTGCAACTTGATCATATTATATATTGTCAAACAGGATCGCAATATTGCAAGAATACGCTTTAGTGGAGAAAAAAATGAAATACATCAAACTGTATATTATAACCAACATTATAGGTTATTAATTTATTTTTTAGTAAAAAAACTCAGTAAAATCATCATTTAAAAGCACATTATTGAAGACACAATTATCAAACATGTAGTTCAAAGGAATCTGTTCATTGTTAGCTATGTTTAATGTAATTGTTAGAGAGTCAGTCGCTGCAAAATAACGCTCTGACCTGTTCAGAATATTAAAAAGGAGGAACTTTCTTTATCACAAAAGCAAGAGATGGAAGAGAAAATTCGATAAAGAATGAGTGAAACACGACTGTCATTGGTTGTAAAACAAAATTCATTGAAACGTGATTGGTCATTGACTCCCATTTGGGCATGAGTTAAATAGTCAATTAAACGACATCTGATTATAAATTACCTAACATTTATTTTTATATTAATTAAGAGTATATTTCGATTTAAAAATACGTGTGTATTTTTTATACCTGATCCTGGATTTACTGATTAGCATAATTGGTTAGTGCGCCACTCGTAATACTGGAGATATTGGATTTAAATCCCAGATCAAACAGAAATTTTGGTTTTGAGTTGTATTAACTATTGCATGCGAAATGCTTGCCTGAGTAGATTAATTTCAATATTATATCTTAAATCATTCAGTCTAATATATATATACACACACACATAAGTCCACCGCTGTGGTCTCGAAGTAGCGTGCTGCTTTGTCACGCAGCGGGCCCGGGTTCGATCCCCGCTCGGGACAGTTTTTCTGGGTGAGGTTTTTATCGGGGTTTTTCCTCACCTGTAAGACAAATGTCAGGAAAACTTTAAGGCCCAAACGGTCCCCGGAATAATATGGCCATCATCATCATCCTTATCATTATCATAATCATTCTTCACCGGTGTGGAAAGCAAACGGGACGCTACCACACCTATAATTCCCTAGTAAAGCTGCAAAGCAAGCATGAAAATGCTATGATTGCAGTGAAAGACCTGCCTTCGGGCAGAATTACTATGGATATATATATATATATATATATATATATATATATATACATACATATAAGCATGCCGTAGCGCAGTGGTTAAGGCACTGAACTACAAGCCGGAGGGTCGAGGGTTCAAGTCCCGTTGGGGTCATGGATTTTTAAACTGACCCAAACCCTCTGGCGGCACTATGGCCCTGGGGTCGACTCAGCCTCTAACGGGAATGAGTACGAGACGCTTGTTCTGGGGGTAAAGGCAGCCGTCACGCAGGGCTGACAACCCGGCTGACATAAAGTGCCGATTGTCTAGAAAAAGTGGGAGTCTTAACCTCCTACTACCCCAAGGGCCTCCGGGCCTGTTGTGGGATCACTTTACTTTACTTTTATAAAGATGAACGGTATAGCAGCGTTCATCCGATCATGATGGGGGTTACTGAAAAATGTTCAGGAGTTTCTCGGGAAGGTTTTAGGCTATAAGAGAGTTGTAATACTCAACCTCTTCACTCTTAAAATCAGCCTTTGTAGAGAAAATATGTTCCTAAACCATAACATATGCACCAAATTTATGTACACAGAATTTCCGATTTCCGATTGAGGGTCTTTCCACTTTTCAGCGGTTGCCCTTTTACCAGCCGGCTGCTGGCCCTTCACATCCACATGTGTCAATCACAGAGGTAGATGATCAACAGCCAGTGTAGGGGTGACATGTGGTTAGCATGTCGAGTCCCCCAGCCGTTATAGCTGGTTCCTCAACCTGGAGCCGCTACTTATTGTAGCTACCCAATTGCCTCACGATGCTGGGTGGGCACCGGTCCCATACTGGCCGAAATACCATCAGAAAATTTCTTCCCCCATGGAGACTCGAAGTCCCATAGCTCTGCGCCAAGGCTTCCTACCTTAACCGCTCGGCTACGGCGCGGGACTCACAGAATTTAATATCTAAAAAAATCTACAAAAATGTCCGCGACAGCATATGTCTATCTTTTATGGATACCTCAAAATATCCATTTTTATCTTTCTGCTCATTGATACCAAGAAGATCGGGATGAATATGTAGATTCCCGGGCAAGCGCAGCAGCGCACGGCGGGTATTCTTTTACAGATAACTCTAAATAACCATTCTTGTCTTTCAGCTCATTCATGCCAAGAAGATCGGGATTAGAAGATTCTCGGGAAACGCTGGGTAATCAGTACGGGGGATCTAAAAATAATTACGATTTAAATTTATAATTATTTTTCTTTCAACTTATTCAACTAAACATAAAAACACATTTCATTTATTTAGGCGTAGCGACGCACACCGGATATTAGCTAAGTTGCTTTATAAATATTGCCTGAAAAACATCCTAATAGTGCAGTTTTCTCAACAAGAGCTGCGCAAGTTAAAACTACGACATTTTCAAGACCTTTACTCAGTATGTGATAAAGATCCTGTAGTAAGTTCGGTAAAATTATCGTTCAAAAATCATGTATTCATCAATAGTTTATCCATCCATAGTAATTCTGCCCGAAGGCAGGTCTTTCACTGCAATCATAGCACTTTCATGCTATGCTTGCAGCTTTACTAGAGAATTGTAGGTGTGGTAGCTTCCCGTTGCTTTCCACACCGGTGAAGGATGATGATGATGATGATGATAATGATAAGGATGATGGTGATAATGATGACCATATGATTTCGGGGACCGTTTGGGCCTTAACGTTTTCCTGTCATTTGTCTTACAGGTGAGGAAAAACCGCGTTAAAAACCTCACCCAGAAATCTGCCCCGACGGGGTTCGAACCCGGGTCCGCTGCGTGACAAGGCAGCACGCTACCTCGAGGTCACAGCGGTGGACTCAATAGTCTATATGAAACAAATATTTCCGAAGCTAAAATTCGAATATATCGTACCGGTTAAAAATTATTAAATAGTTAACCTTTAGGTCCGTCTTCTCAATTTAGGTTGTTTTATAACTCTGTAGGTCTTTCGGGACTAGTCCCATTATCAGCAGAATGCATTAGGTCCTTACTTGTTGAAGCACTGACTTGGTTATGAGTATTTTGTACTGAGGATTGTGTGGACTGAGTGATCTTGCGATATATTTATTACTTATTTTTGCACATTTTACATTCATAATTCTATTCAAAGATACAGTTATAGATTAAAAATTCTACAAACTATGAGACATGTTAGTAAGAAATATATGGAATAAGTTAGCAATATAAGAAATTTAAAAATTATTGTCGTTGTTCCTGTCTTAATTGAATAGTAATTCAGATTATCTTCTTAAAGGTCAATATAGAAGTAAATTAAAAAAAATACTTATGCAATAATTCCTGATATAACTAGAATTACTAAGCTTAAAAATTTAATTTCCATGTCAGGTTTCTTTACCAAATAACAGCTTCATTTCTGCTATCGTATTAGAACACCTACTTCACATATCTATATCAAATGACTTCTAATTTGGCTGGCCCAAGAAAAATTCTGAATTAGCTATTTTTACATATACTCCCGCCATTGCTTTTATTATATAATATAAATTTAAAGAGAGTCTTGATATTTGTTAAGAAGCAAACTAAACACATAAAAAAAGAGTGTATTTAGACTTATATTTGAATAATTTCAGTGACTCCGGAATTCTTTAGTTGGTTAAGGATTATAGTAATACTTTATGGCTATAGGTCTACTAAAACATATTGGTAATAGGAAGATTATAGTAATCATTTACGAAAATTTTGACTGTAATTTAATGAGAAGATTTATTTTTTTATGGTTTCATTATGTCATTATGATTTTAGCGAAATAAATGTTTTGAAACATTCAACATAATTATATTAGGAATCCCCTGTGTTATATTGCGTATGTTTTTAAATATATTTTCTAATTACAAAAAAATCCAACCATATATGAGCCAACAATTGACTATTACAAAGATAAATACCAACTAGATAGTGTAACTGTCACAGGATTGATGATCGGGGCAAGAGCTACTATACCAGGATTCCTAGCCAAATTTTGGAATTCCTTAGATTTGGACAGGGTGTATCTTTCTAAAATTGCCATCGCTGCCATTAGAGGATCAATTTCAATTTTAAGAAACCATTTTTACAAAATTTCTAATTTGTAGTATGTATACTTCAATTAAGCCTACAATTTGATTTTTTTAGATGTATTTACAAAATGTATTTCATAAATTCAAAAAATTAATTGTCTGTATCACTTTGTCCTTGGGGTAATCCTCCAATGAGGAAAGTTATATAATAATAACAATGAAAAATCGTGCACTTAATAATTAATCAGTATTATACTGTAACATTAACGGTTAATGCATTCAGATTCATTTACTTATTAAATACTCAATATTTTCAATATGTACTGACCAAAAATAACGTGGGATATACTACATGATACATTTCTAAATACATTTGTGATCTTTTAAAAATAATCATATATTTATAGAAGAAAAAGTAATCAGGAGAAGAGTAAAGCTTACATATTATTTTTTGTTTCCATTTTATATGTAAACAACATGTGGAACATGGACTACAGGTGACACAACTGGGTGACTTACGACAGATACTGCATGTGGTACAACTGCAGAATATGTCACCACAGCTTTGTCACTGACCTCTACTTTCTCTGTATCTGCAGGTGTAGGAGCTTCCACTGCCACCACGTCTTGTGCCTTGACAACTGTAGGAACCACTGCTGGGTTCACAACTACAGATGGCACTACAGGCTGGACTACTGGAGAATATGCAACGGGAACGCTGTGAGTGTATATTTCATGTTCTTTCTCTTTAATCTCAGCTTTCTTGGTGTCTGCAGGAACAGCTGCTCCTTCTACTGGTTCGAATTCTTGAACTTTTACTTTGGATTTTGTTAAAAGGGAGTAGACCGATGGGTAGAATACTGCTTGACGTTTCTTGCGGGAGACCTAAGGAAATAAATATTATCATATACAGTTTTACAGTAGATGGTGTTAAAATTATATTTCAAATTACTTTTGGTTGTTTACTATGAGTTATCAGAGATAAGGTCCTAAAATAAATAGTCAAATCAACAAAAATGCCCGAAGTTTAGTAAGGTTCAGTTTTCAAAAATCGCTCTAGAGGTCGCAGTTTTCAGTGTTTCACAACGATACTCAGTATGCTATTAAAATAAACCGAGTAACGTATTCTCTAAAATTCAGGAAAATAAGACAACCATTAGAAATGGTGGTTTACCTGACACCCGAAATTAGCAATTGACTCTAGCAACCGTACAATTTAATTAACCCTTAAATTGACAATGTATCCTATAATAAACAATAGTTTAATTTATTTAATATTTGTAATAAAGTAATGAAAAAATGAATCGGCAGGGACTTAAGTTTGTATCATTTAATACAACAATATGCAAATATTTAATAACTTACGGTTATGCATAATTTAATTTCAGTGTACTTTGGATAAGCTGGTATTAGAAATTGAGTTTCTCCATTTTAACAAAATAAATGTATAAACTTACGGTTATACATAATTTATTTTAAGTACAGTCCAACACTTTAAATAAGCTGGAAACAGGAATTGAGTATATCCACTTTAACAAAAATAATATAATGTATATTAATTAAATAAAAATAAAACTTAGTTTTATTTGATTTTATATATTTATTAAGATATAATTCAGTGACAGCTGTTTCGGTAACTGTACCTTCTTCAGACATGTTAAAAAATTATGAATTGTGTTATTATAGTACATATCAACTGATCTAAGCAACAATACAACAATAATTTATTTAAATTAGGCTGTAGAAATAAATAAACTGAAAAGTAGTAATAAACTGTTAAATTCTCAACTTGATTTGAATGAATTGTATTGTAAGCCTATGTTTTCCCTTTACACATATTTAAGCGCTCTCCCCCTTAAAAAAAATTTAATAAATTATTGTTGTATTGTTGCTTAGATCAGTTGGTATGTACTATAATAACACAATAATTTGTTAACATCTCTGAAGAAGGTACAGAGTACCGAAACAGCTGTCACTAAATTATATTTTAATAAATGTGAAAATCAAATAAAACTAAGTTTTATTTTTATTTAATTAATAAATATGGATTGGCATCAAGTAAACACCAACTCAAATGATTATTTAATATAATATATATTTCTATTTATCTTATGATGATTGCCAGTAAATGTAGTGTCCCCTGGCTGCGTTAAGGACGCTGCATAGGGTAAGGCCAGTGTTGGGGCTGCTTTCTTATATCTTTTGGCCAAGCTACTTTGTGTATAAACACCTACAAAGAGGGCTGCTGCTTCATTTCTTTGAGGTGTTGTGGTGATGGCATGGCCCCATATCACCTCGCAGACAGTTGCAGACTTCGTGCTATCCCTGTGCAGGGGTTCTTGTTATACCCCGAGATATTAGATCCCCGACAGAATTTAGTCACCTTAATGATGCCCATTCCGTGACTTGGACGCGCCAGTCGAGAATTGTCCACGAGTAGTCAGTTTTGCTTAATAGCTTGCCCTGACTACCGTGGACCGGGTTACGTAGTCTTGTATAATTCTAAGACAACTTATCTGTGGCCTAATTCCATGCCATAGAAGAAAAAGAATATATATTCCTTTAAAACAGCATAATGGGACCATAAATTCGACTTGCTAAGGAATTCGCTTAGTTTACGCGTTCCAGCGTGCGGACTTTTTGACTAGAAAAAAAACTGCAAGCACGACAGGCCTAGAAGGCCCTTGGCCTGCCTGCCGGCTGCTGGCCTCACATCCACATATGTTAATCACAGAGGTAGACGATCATCTAGCCAGTGTAGCGGTGACATGTGGCCAGCATATCGAGTTCCCCTGCCGTTATAGCTGGTTTTCTCAACCTGGAGTCGCTACTTATTGTAGCTACCCAAATAACTCACGATGCTGGGTGAGCACCGGTTCCATACTGGCCAAAATTTCATGAGAAAATTGTTCTCCCATGGGGACTCGATCTAGCGCAAGTCCCGTAGCTCTGCGCCAAGGCTTCTTGCCTTAACCACTCGGCTACGGCCCGGGACCTTTTAGAGTAGGGCTGATTGCAATTCTGGTTACAATTTCCTGTTGATTATTCCAAAGGTTTTAAATATTTTATAATTTTCCTTGTGTCCATTATCAAATTCAATTATTATTATTATTATTATTATTATTATTATTATTATTATTATTATTATTAAGTTTATAGTGAACTACACGATCTTTATAGGAAGCCAGATATAATTAGAACAGTTAAGTCTCGTAGTCTGCGGTGGACAGGACATGTGGCACGAATGGGGAATGAAATACGGTGCATGGAAGCTTCTTGTAGGAAAACCAGAGGGAAAACGCCCAGTTGATAGACTAAGAATGAGGTGGAAAAATAACAGTCAAGATTTGAGGGAAGTAAATTATACAGGAAATGATTGGAAAACATTAGCTCAGGATAGGGATGTATGGAGAGCTTATGTCAGAGCGGCCATGAACCTACGGGTTCGATAGCGCCAGTGAATTAGTTATTATTAAAGTTTACAATGTGCTAAAACTTATAATACGTAAGTTTAAAGAAAAATATTGTATTATGAGTTGTAATAATAAAAAAAAACAGCCGTTTTTGGAAACTCTCACTGTTTCTCACTTCACACTATGTCGAATTTTGGTACCCTACTGTGCAGTCTTTTCAATATAATAACAAATTCCCTGTGAATTCAGCTAAACAAACTGTCACATACTATAGGCCCTATATTGATTCGCTATGAAATATTGCATTTATTTTGAAGTTTAACTTGCTTAAGGGGGGTGATGGGTGAAATTTCTAATTTCTCCATTTTTTGAGCTAGAGACTTGATGTTTTGTACAAACATTCACTACATGATACATAATTATGTGTTTAAGTTTCAATCTTGTGAGACATTTATTTTAGGAGTTATTAAATATTATATTAAAAAATTGCATATATTATAATTAAATGGGTTCCACAATGTTTTAGTAAAAGTCTGATTTTTTTACAAGACCCATAAAATATTTAGAAAAACATCATGCATTAGAATTCTTATAATATGAATACAAAGGGAGAAAAAAATAATGTACCTCATGCGTGGAATTACAAAAAAATAATAATTGCATACATTTTATTTTTTATTTCTTAAAATACTACTTCAATCATGAAACCCATATACTACTTTGTTACCCATTGTTTTTAGGACATGCAGTAAACATTTGAACTTTTTAGGACAAAATTTCTGAATTCCATTCAATTTTGAATGTACGAAAATGCAGTGGAAATGAAAGTGTGGAAAAACAAGTTTAAAGATTTGCATGCAGGTGGTATTTAACTGGCTCAGCCTTTTAACTATGACGTAATTTAGGGCACTTAGAAGCGCCATAGGCCTCTGAAACTTTGCCAACATATACATTAGAGTACTGGCTATTTTTAGTACAAAAAACAAAAAAATGCCAAATTTGATCTCAAATGGTCAATTTTTCACTCATCGCCCCCCCCCCTTAATTGACATTCTAATTTACAGCTGAAACATACCTGTACCTCTAAATCAGGAGAAGCAGAGGCGGCTTTAGCAGCTTCTTCATAAGATTTCTGAAAGGCTGCGCGTGCAGCCACAACTTCAGGAGTGTCCTTCACTGGTTCAGGTCCACTCACCTCTGCAGGAACTGAAGGCGCTTCAGGTAGATTGTTGGCACCGATAACGCGGAAACCATTATCGTCAGCAACGTAATGGACGTTTATCAACTTGCCATTTGGATCTACATAACCATAAAGTCCCCTCACTGAGCCATCTACGCTCTTTGTTTCTGTGCGTACCTGAAAGTTTAGATACTACACAGTCAGCTTGTAATTCTATCTAATTGAATTGGCGGTTCAAGGTTACATACAAATTAACATCCTTTTCTAAAGTAGGAGAATCATGTTATTTAAGTTTTTTGTAGTTATAGCTGCAAAAATTTAAATTTCTCGCTCTCTACAGTATTATGTAGCTATAGCTGCAAAACATGAAAGTTGCCATTTTCTACAAACTAATATTCTTTCGAATGTGGATGCGGAACGTGGACTCTTACTTTAAAGGATGAAAGAAGATTACGATTATTTGAAAATAAAGTTCTTAGGAACATTTTTGGACTAAAGAGAGATGAACAAACAGGTGAATGGAGAAGACTACATAGCAGCGAGCTACATGATCTTTTCATTCTTGGTCTACCAACTGGGCGTTTCCCTATAGTTTTCCTACAAGAAGCTTCCATGTACCTCTTTCATTCCTCATTCGTGTCACATGTCCTGCCCATCGCAGTCTACAAGACTTAACTGTTCTTATTATATCTGGCCTCCTATAAAGACCATGTAGCTCGCTGCTATGTAGTCTTCTCCATTGGCCTGTCTGTTCATCTCTCTTTGGTCCAAAAATTCTGCCTTTAATTAATAATAGAGTTAGGATTTAACACCTCACCTTATAATTGAACATTTCTCGAAGACTAGTTTCGATACTTCTCTGTACCATATTCACAGGTGTATAAAACTAGTCTTTGCGAAATCTAAAATTATGATGTAAGGTGTTAAATTCTAATTTTGTTGTTAATTAAAATAAACCTCATAATGTCCTTGTAGGAAAACCAGAGGGAAAACGCCCAGTTGATAGACCTCTTTTAAAATAACCAATGCTTTCCGATGCCGACAATTTAATAGTATGTCTTATAGCCCCCCATTCTTTATTTATATCAGTTTCTTCTTTGTTTGCCACATTGTCATCTGAAGATTTCAGTAATTCAAATCTATTAGCAATTTTGATTTGGTATTCTTGCCGCATTTTATCATTTTTTAAGTTTTTCAATTAGAGTTTTCAGAATCATCTTTAGCGTTGGTTCCTCTCATAAGCGATAGCCGTTGTCTGATTTTCACCTTGACCAGATTAAATGAAGTGCAATTGTAAATTTTCTATGAACACATGTGGAGTTAATTTCAAGAAATTCCTTCTGAATCCTAGTATTGTTATCTGCTCTAATATGATAAGGTGAATTGTATAAAAAGGAGAATCGATATTTTAAATACAAAAAATAATATAATTTTAAGTTCATATTTATAAGTTCAGTATCGTATTTGAAAATTATTAACTAACTAACTCACTGCCACTATCGAACCCGTAGATTCACGGCCGCACGGACATAAACTCTGCACACATCCCTATCCTGAGCCAATTTTTTCCAATCGTCCCCTGTATTAGCTACTTCTCTCAAATCATGGTTAATGTTATTTTCCCACTTCATTCTTAGTCTACCAACTAAGCGTTTTCCCTCTGGTTTTCCTACAAGAAGCTTCCATGCCTCTCTTTCATTCCCATTTCTTGCCACATGTCCTGCCCAACGCAGTCTACGAAACTTAACTTTTATTTTATCTAGTTTCCTTTAAAGATCATGTAGCTCATTGTTATGTAGTTGTCTATTCGTCTGCCTGTTCATCTCTCTTTGGTACAATTTTTTTTTTCAAGACTTTATTCTCAAATACTTGTAATCTTTTTTCCTCCCTTAACGTAAGAGTGGATATTTCGCATCCATATAATATAGCCTAACTGGAAGAGTAACAGTATGTATATATTCAGTTTAACGTTTTCTGAAAGAAGTTGGGGCTACCCAAGAGTCCTTATTTTAGGATTTTTTTATTTGAAACATTATTGAATAAGACCAGAAAATAAACTATTTTGACGTTTTACAAAGTATTGGCAGTTCCATATCTTATCTATGGATGTGAAACCTGGACATTAACAAAGGCAGATAGTAAACAAATAGAAGCTGCTGAAATGAAGATGTTGAGAGCAGTAGCAGGATACCAAAGGACCCATAAAAAGAAAAACGAAGATATAAGAACAGAACTTAATATATTTAAACTCTGTGAAATAATAAAGTATTATCAAAATGTGTATCTTCAGCACGTATTACGAATGAATGAACAGCGCATACCAAGAAGAATGTATAATTATAAACCAAAAGGGAGAAGAATGTTGGGAAGATCATTGAAGAGATGGAAGGACCAATTCGACCTATAATGAGATCGGAAAGACCATTGGCCTTAATCCTTGTTGTTGATGATGATGATTTATTTGAAACATATTTACATGATATACAATACTCACCTGATTATCACCTGCGTGGTGGAAAGCGAACTGGCCCAGAGTGTCTTGTGCGTGGTATTGCGTGGATGTTGACACGTGGAATGGTACTGTGTAGGTGGTGTATTTCTGTACAGCTGCGTAGGGTACTACAGTGTACCAATACTGTGCAGAACTCCACGCAAGAGAGCAAACCAATACTGCCTTTATAAAGTAAATACAAAATTAAATTAACTTGATTGTAATATTGATACATACACACATGGACAAGTTAAAGTTCCACCCTTCCACCCTATGTCAGAGACTGCCAAACTTTACCATCTTTCAGAAACAAATTGAAATTAAAATTATTAACAGAAACATCTCACTAATATTGATTTTTAACAATTAATAATTTTTTTTTCATTTATTTAATAAAGATAGTAATAAGATATGTCAATATATTTACCTAATGTCTTATATAATAAGCCATAGTTATAGCCTAATTCATTACAGTCTCTGTATTACTTCTTCTTTTCTTTTTATTGTACGAGTAGATTGGAGCTGTCATTCCTTTCTGTATACAATTATTCATTAGTTTAATTTCAATTGTATTTAATTTTATTGTATTATTAGACAATATTTTAGATTATTATTCAATTTGACAGATAATTAATTGTTTAGTATGTACTATTATTGTCACTTTTTGTATTTATATGTAACATATGTTTGTCCTGGTGAGTGGAAGAGAAGGCCACATGACCTTAACTCCACCAGACTAAATATATCTACTCTAAATCTATTCTAAAATTTCAGTGATATTAGTTATATTTTTTTTTCAGAAATTAACACAACCAAAAAGAAAAGTAATAAATTCGGGAATTTTTTTAGTTTTATCATTTTAGGAATGCCATTTTGGTCCAATTAAATTTAATGTAGCGGCTTCAATTGTATAATGCATTGTAGTAGTAGTTACAATTTTACTGCTGAAGAAAACGAATAAAACTGTAGCTCCAAAAATTTCAGAGTATTGACCATAAAATGCATCTATTCACTGTGACATTAATCCAAAAGTATAAGACATATGATATATCATAAAAATAAGAATAATTTAATTTATCATCAGTGGAGCTAAATTTTAAAATTAAAATTAGAAGACATCCTAATTAATACAATGAAATAAAACTCTGCCTAAACCTGGAATTGAACCCAGCTCTCCAGTTTTGAGCGCTTCTTAGTCAATCCAGGAAGATATACAAATCTTTCTACTTAAAACCCCCGCGTACCTCTACAATCAGATTCAACCCAGGAAGTTACTGCGTGTTTGGAATAGGGAACTGGGTTGCCATTTTAACAGTATTTTCTTGACAGAAATCCTTAAATAAAACTGAAGTATGCAACACATAAGGTACAGAGTTGTAAGTTGTAGTCGTCCAAGCCACTCCCTCTTAAAGAAAAAAAACAGTTACCACTTGTCACTGAGCTCTTGCAGATCTGTACTAGCCTGTGTCAAAGTGTCGACTCTCATATTTACTATACAACTAGTTTGCATGCCGTAAAAGAAAAACTATGTTTTTAAATGTATAGTACATAGATTTGGAAAAAGTACTGCTAACCTTGCCCCTCCTCTCCTCCCTAAACAAACAAATACCGTTATTATGAGTTTGGCAACATCTACCCCCTGTACGTAGGGGTTCACTGGCGTAGCCCGTAAGGTTTGTAGTAACTTCCTGGGTTGGAATAGGGTGTATTAACGTTACAGCAGGGTCGCTTCTAGTAAGTCGACATTATAATGGCAACTTAGTCAGTGACATATCAGCTAATTACAAACGTAATATTGAAATTAATTTACACAGGCTTTCTGTTCTCACGTAATAGTTAATTAAACTTAGTTATTTCTAATTGTTAAAATTGTTTAAGAAAGTTATGCCATTGATTATTATAAACTTTGTGATGTCAGGCTCCCCTCAACCACCAAAAAGTACATGCGCCTCCCGTGTCAGAAAGAAATTTATTTTTCTTAATCATAATTAGTAGGATTTTCATCTTGTTTATTTCCAAAATCACTGCTCGGAGGAAGACGTACTGGATGTGCATTCACTGCCTATCCCATCCCCTGACTGGTGTTCCTCTTGTTCTTCTCCCGTCCATTGGTCTATCTTCTTTAGCTCTTTTGGCCAGTCGGTTGTCTTCCATCATCATCATCATCACTCCAGGGATTAGGCAATCGCCCGTTCCTACTTCATATTGCATCAGCCCAACGTCTTCTAGATCTTCCAACATCACGCCTTCCTCTTGCTTGATAATTTCTGGCTAACAATGGATATCTCTACTTACTCATTCCATCCATGTGATCAATCCATTTCTGTCTGTAATTCGTGACTTTATCCAATAAAGGCTGTACTTCCATTCTTTCTATATGACCTTTCCAATATTTTCGTTTATCTATATGACAATAATTATGTAAACAAAAAAAATACACGTGTCCCTAAAAAAAGTAATTATCGCTATGGTAAAACATGTTTCATGTATTAATCATTAATAGAAATATGTGTATTTGTCATTAGTATGCTGACCGCATATCCCGACGGTTATCTGGTTGCCTAATCAGAAACTGAACTTCTTGAGTCAGACACTCTGTACAGTACATTTTTTTTTATTTCTTTAAAACGGATGCATGGTACAGATATGAGCATTATAATGTCACGTCTTAAATAATTTCAAGGACATGTGTTTACTTGTAACGAACTTATCGTTTTAGATAATCTGATGGTATGATAATAGAAAATCCAGCTACTTTATCTATATTAATAAGTATGTACTTTTTTATACTGTTTTGGGACAAGAGGGTTTATTTCATATAAGCCGCAAGATGAGTATTATTTCGCGAGGGAAATTTATCGATTTTTATCAAAAGTTCATCTCCGAAGAATTGACTAAATTAGACGAATTCTTCAACAAGTCGAATTTATGGTCCCGTTGATTGTATACGGAATATAGCTTTCTTTTGTTAATTTATTCTTATATATCCAATTACATTGTGAGTGAACAAACATGAAGCGATTTTTAAATTACGGATTCCTGATAATCCCATACTTCTTATGATCGTATTTCGCTGATTTTTGGAGAATGCCCTTCTCATTTTATTTAAATGGAATATAAAGGGTTTCGTTGGAAATAATAGAATATTTCGGCCGATGGAGCGATTTTTAAATTTTCGCTTCTAGTATCCGTATTTCTTATAACGGGTGTGCAGTGAGGCCGAAATAAAATTTCCGGTACAGATAGAATCTCTACATCCCCCGGTGGCAGGAATAATTCATTATTGTTTTTTTTTTGCCTGAAGGGAATTCAATTAAGTGGAAACAAATTTATTTATCTACTTTTCCACTTTATAAAATGTTTTTTCATGAATTGTGTAGAAATATCCCTCCGTTTCCGCGTTGGGCAGATTCCGTTTTATGCAAAATAAATAGTTGTAAAAATACTATTATTTCACCGGGACCAATAAATTTGTTCACATTGGACAGATTTCCGCATTATTCACGTTCCGGATTAAACAAGTTTTATTGTATACTTTTTTACAAAACAAATTGAGAAGGAAATCTACAGATGCAGATTTTAAATAAGTTTTTATTACTTATACAGGTATAACAAGAAGATCTGACCATGAAACACGTTATGTAACATCAAGATGAAACCAATCACAGAAATCTTGAGTGAGAAAAAAATAATTCTCTCATGTATCCTACACGATACAAAGAGACGAAGGGATTTATACCATTCAGGCGCATACAAGTAATTATTTTTTTAATGAAATATTCATGTATTTACCCTATTTATTTTTCATATTGCGTAAATTAGTTGTATGGAATCCAAACTAAATATAGATACGATATACGTAGATAAGTAGGCGGGAATGTTGGTATTAATGGATTTCTCCTTGAATGACAGTTAAATGAATGTGCATGAATAGTCCATTTGAAATCAAGTAGTTCAAATCAAAGTTAGTAGAAAATAAAAAAAAAGTTAGATCTTATGAACAGTGAACGCATATTAAAATGAAATAATAAATAAATAAATAAATACATCCACTACTATAATCAAGGGGGCACGCCGTAGCGTAGTGGTTAAGGCACTGAGCTACAAGCCGGAGGGTCGAGGGTTCGAGTCCCGGTGGGGTCAGGATTTTTAAACTGACCCAAACCTTCTGGCGGAACTATGGCCCTGGGGTCGACTCAGCCTCTAACTGAAATGAGTACCAGACGCTTGTTCTGGGGTAAAGGCGGCCGTCACGCAGGGCTGACACCCCGGCTTGACATCAAGTGCCGATTGTCAAGAAAAAGTGGGAGCCCTAACCTCCTACTACCCCAAGGGCCTCCTGAGGCCTGTAGTGGGATCACTTTACTATAATCAAGAGTAATAATATGCAGCTATCGCCGTGATGCACAGGCAACTTCTCCTATAGCTCTGAACGAGTGCTGCATATGTAGTTAGGCGTTTTTGTTACTTATGATTTATGGCGATTTCGTCTCTATAGAAATTTCTTACTTACTTACTCACTGGCACTATTGAACCCGTAGGTTCATGGCCGCGCGGACATAAGCTCTCCATACATCCCTATCCAGAGCTAATGCTTTCCAATCATTCCCTGTATAATCTACTTCCCTCAAATCATAGTTAATGTTGTTCTCCCACCTCATTCTTGGTCTACCAACTGGGCGTTTTCCCTCTGGCTTTCCTACAAGAAGCTTCCATGCACGTCTTTCATTCCCCATACGCGCAACATGTCCTGCCCATCGCAGTCTACGAGACTTAACTGTTCTCATTATATCTGGCTTCCTATAAATATCAAGTAGTTCACTGTTATGCAGTCTTCTCCATTCACCTGTCTGTTCATCTCTCTTTGGTCCAAAAATTTTCCTAAGAACTTTATTCTCAAATACTCGTAATCTCCTTTCCTCCCTTAAAGTAAGAGTCCATGTTTCGCACCCATATAATATAACTGGTAGAATATAGTTTTTATATATTTTCAACTTAACGTTTTTTGAAAGGAGTTGGGACATCAAAAGTCTCTGCAATGCATAATAGCTACAGAAATCTCAGTTATCTGAAATAGCAATTTTAAAAAAAGTCGGAAGCCTTAGAAGAAATTTTATTTTTTATTATTTATTGAATATACTATTATAATATAAGAATATTGAGGATAATCAAATTCAATTTATAGAATATAATTGGAATAAAAATTATTTTACTGTAACATAGTTAATTAAACTAGCATTAAGTTACTATTTAATGGACGCATTTTTTAAATGGAATAAAGAAAATTGTGTTTTTCATTATTTAGATTATTAATAATGTTTGGGTAAGTGAATTAAATGAAATGAAATAATTTTAAATAAATAACGACAATTGAATATAATAACCCCCGCGCATGTAATACAAAACACGGTAATATTTAAATTCAACCTGTTGAAAATACGGAAATGTTTTTTTTATTTAAGGGGATTTGTAAAGCTCCATGAAATAAATTAGTGCGTCCATGTCTTCTTATGATCAACTAAATAAAGTTGCTTCACATTTCAAGAAACGTTTGTATTTACAATATTACATGGGGATTTCGTTTATAAATACAGTAATAATTATTGGATTTACCTATAAATTATGCTGAAAAAAGAAGCAACAATATTTGTAGAGAAAAAGTCAAATTTTCTTTAATGAATCATGTGTTAAATTGTGGTGTAATAACAAATTACCTGTACAATTTTCATACAAATTTCATTAAGAAAGTATGTATTTTATATGTCAGTCATTATCAAATACGTTATGAATATATGTAAGTCTACGTCTACAGTATATGCACAATAATACACATTTACACTCATACATAAAGGGATCATCTGTACAGATATAACAAAAATCTTTCTTTATACAATAAAAACTATCTACACAAAAGATAAAAAATAGAGCCCACAAACATACTACCACAAGCATTACCACCCCCACCTCGGCAGGCAGCAAATGCACTAGGAGACTATAAATTGAAATTACTTATTATATAATACAGGTGAAGTTCGGAAACAAATTCCATATTAAAGTTCTTATTATTAATAATACACAATTTCCTCATTGATCTCCCATTTTGCTATCCCTCAAAGCATTGAGAGGGTCGTTGCAAAATTTAAGATATAATCTCTATTATATAAAAATTAAAATCAATACGAGAAACCTCGTGATTCGCTCAGTTTAGATATTTAGATACATAAATTTAAATTGTTTGTGCTTTATTTTATTGCTTCACATTTTGTTATTATCTAAAATTAAATTGTTATCGGTACATCCTTTGTCTCGAAAAACAAACTCCAGTTTGAGTCGGATTTGTATAATAATAGTATTTAACTTCGTTATATAGGACACTTTCGGATCTTTTTAAATACGTGTATGTAATTTTTCATACATATACCACCTTATAAATACATTAATAACGAATTAAGGAATAATTTTGCTTTGTCTAACATAATCTACTTACCAACACCTTCATGGCTGTCTTTTCACCCGTGTGATGATTTCTCAAACTACTAAGCTCCCTTTTTATATACTGCCCCCAATATTCAAATAGGCAACAAAACTCTGGAATCACCTTATTTGCTTCCTTCCCGTCCTTGTGAAGAACCGCAAGAAGCTATTGGATCTCCTGGAGACATATCTACTTCGCGCAACAATGCACTATGGTCAGTAGTTCATGCAGTCTAACGGGAAATCCAGTAATAATATTCTTTTCCACTTTTACTTTCCTTCGTGTACCTTCTCTTTTATTCTCGCATTTCATAGACACAGTTTCTTTGTATGTTAGTGCTATAGATTTATTTCGATTTTTATTTTACTAGCTTCTTATAAATTTTAAGGAAACTCTCCTTAATATATCATTCTTGATTCGAGTTTTGCGGCCGGGGTTATTATATTTTATCCAGGATGTGAAATACTGATTAATATGGATCTATTGATTATTAAAATAAATATCGACAAATAAAGAAGCTGAATTGCAAAATGAATTGAAGAAAATGAAATTTAGACATTTTATGTACATGGATGATCATTCTATTTTAATTTTAAAAAATGGAACCCATAACTGAATTACTGAATTATCGACCTATATCGTCTAGTGGTTATATTTCTTCTAGTTCCGAGGGATGCGCGTTCGAACTCTGCCTGGATCGATGGATTTTTAGGATTAGAAAAATCCAAGGGGACACGTCCTCCGGGAGGGACTTTAAGTCGTGGGTCCCGAATGTGAAGATTTTTTAGTCTCGTAAAAGAACCGCAAGCCTGAATGAAAAACGGTCTCTTGTGCAAAATTTAACCCACGTTCAACCATCCAAGTAATAACTTAGTTGTCTAATAGACGTTTCATTGATGCGATGTGGTAACCACATGCCATTCTTTGGCATCTGTAGGTGAATAAGCATAACTAAAATAGATTGGTTAAGAAACTCCCGCTAGAGAGTACTCGTGTCCCCACGTAGGACGTAAGGGGTATATGCATACATAAATACATACGTACACCCTTAGACAAAAAAAATGAGTCATCTCTTGAACGTATATTTCTTCAAAGTCATACTCGACACAGCGCTAGGTTCATACTAGTAAACTAGTCATAATTGTGCAGGCCCTGAGCTACTGTGTTATGTGGCATGAACTGAGTGAAGATACTCCTACGTGCCCTGTTAGGTCAGCGGTAAAGCATGCAGTTCACGTGTTTCTGTTAATGAAGGTCGCAGGTTCGCGTCCTCAATTATGTAGTTTTTTTTTCGTGATATTTGTATTAAAGTGTTTTCATGAATTAAATACATTTTATTTTGACCAATTGAACTAAATCAATGTTAATGTCGTTATTGTAAACAATTATTTTACCACATTCAGGGTTTGTTCATTGATGTCAATGTATTGATTTCAAGAGACTGATGCGCACACGTTCTGCGCCAAAAGCAACAGCCTCTAACAAGTTTGTTTATAATTAACTCTAATTGTCCTGGAGATGCACGAAAGACGGCTTATGGTCACAAATTCAGGACGTCTGGATGATGGTCTAGCCTGAAAGTCACGTGACTGTAGAAATTTGATTGCATCAATGCCCCCAGATTGAGGGCGGTAATAGATGCTGAGGGTTCATACACCCGAATTAGTAATTTTGTTAAAGTTTTTCATTTTAGAAGATATTATTTTTCATTCTTCATTTAATTATTGTGAAGGTTTTCATTTATGTTGTTTTGTGTTGTGAATTAAAGCCATAAAACACGAATATAATAATTAAATATTAAACTATATTACAGGCGAAATGCTATCTCCTAACATTCAGTTAAAAAAAAGTAGAACGGGAATCGAACCCGTGGGGGTTACGAACGCAGATGTTGTGCGTTAAAACTCTCGACCACGGAAACACACAAAGGCAAGCTCTCTCTTTTATGTCACTTGAGTGTGCACTGCGTTAACTAGCAAACAACACAATACAATTACTGAAAACGTATTAATGTGAATAAGGCTTCTGCGAGTGCTCACGAAGATCCCCGATCGGTTGATAGAATCAAGAGAGGACCTCATTTTTTTTTGTCTAAAGGTGTACATACATAAATACATACATACACACATACATACGTACGTACATAACTGAGTTAATAAATAACTTGCTCTTCTCATTAAAGCTTAGTTAACTAATGCTGTTCTTTTATTTAAACTGTTGGTTTGATTGTCATTGGTAATAATTATGCTCTCTAAGTTAAATGCTTTTACTTGTTCTACACAAATGTTTGTAGTTTATGATAACCGTAGTAAGCATACTTGTCATCTATAAGTTAATAAAAATGTGTTTATGTAAAATATTTAGACAAGATAGGTCACGAAATTTGGAAGTAAATATCAATAAAACTAAATATATGGTCACACATAAAATACATTATATAATGTAAATGGACAGCTAATGAAAAATAAGGGAAATTTTGAGGAAGTGGCTGAATTCAAATCCCTAGGAACAATAATCACAAACAGGAATGAGATGCACAAAAAAATTAAACATAGGCTCAATTTTGGAAATGCGTGTTATTAGGCATTACAGAGACTCTTGACTTCCCAACTCCTTTCACAAAACGTTAAACTGAAAATATATAAAACTATTATTCTACCAGTTATATTATATGGATACGAAACGTAGACTCTTACTTTAAGGGAGGAAAGGAGATTACGAGTATTTGAGAATAAAGTTCTTAGAAAATTTTTGGACCAAAGAGAGATGAACAGACAGGTGAATGGAGAAGACTGCATAACAGTGAACTACTTGATATTTATAGGAAGCCAGATATAATGAGAACAGTTAAGTCTCGTAGACTGTCGATTCGGGCATGACAGGTGGCACGAATGAGTGAATGAACTACTTGCCCTGGAAAGCTTGTAGGAAAACCAGAGGGTAAACGCCCATTTGTTAGACCAAAGATGAGGTGGGAGAATAACATTACTATGATTTGAGAGAATTATAATTGTACAAGGGATCATTGTTAAAACATTTGGCCTCAGGATACGGAAGTAATGAGAAGCTTATGTCCGGCGGGGGGTCCATGAACCTAACTTTTCGATAGTGCCAGTTATTGTGGGTTAGTTATGTCACGGAAATGTAGATTTGTTTTGTTTCCCTATTTTAAATACGGGCAACGCTAGGGATCTTTAAACAAAAAACCAAGTGACATTTATGAATACAAAAGCAGTTCATTGATTCTGGTTTATACGTAATCAAACATTTTTCGTTTGGGCGTCTCCAATCTGATAATGGAAGATGTCTGCAGGTTAACTACAATATAGAAGTCCTTGGTAGAATTGTTTGGGCCAACATTTTTGGAGATATATAAAACACACCCCACACGATCGTCAAAGTATTTCAACACGAATAAACAAGTCCATGCGAATGTCCTGTAACCTTTTTAACCAAATCTATGTAACTTGGAGTCCATTGTTTATACGACATTTCTTTGTTCTTTAAAAGTATCTAATTGGCTGGTTGCGGTGTAATATGTAGGAGTCCACTGTCCCTCTCCTAATTCCTGGTGTTTCGGGGTTCCATTCATGTCAGAATGACAAAATCCTTTTATTTTGTTACTCGCCTGGTCTTTGTTTATATCATGTGTTTTTGAAATTGAAAAATGGTGTCTGCACACAAATATTTCTAGACCATTTATTATTAAATGAATGAATGCTGACCTTTTCCTATGATATGGGATTGTTTTATTCACAAAAATTAAAAATAACTTTGTCGAAATAATTTTTCTTATATAATATAATTATCAATACATATTCAACTTGGAGAGAAAAACGGCTTGGACGACTGGGGATGTGGAATGAGAGAGATGTCGAGGAGATCCACAGTAAGAGTACTTTGGGCGCAGGAAACCGTTGTGAAACATAACTAAATAAATAAATCAAGAATATTAGGCAGAACCACAACTACGATTAAAGGAATTTTCACCACATCCTCAGCCCCTGTAACCTGAAGTAAAAGAAAACGGCACTAAGCTGACAGCTTTTCATGCGTAGAGGAAGAAAAGAAGAAGATAGATATATATATATATATATATATATATAATTTGTTGAAAGTTTTGGGCTTTTATCTTGACTCTAATCTTAGTTCGAACATCCAAATAATAAAGCTGCTTCTCTTCTTCTTCTTCTTCTTCTTCTTGTTGCAAGGATTAAACCTTTTTGATTCTTTCCGGCTAAAAAGTATCATGCTGATGTGTCCCATCTCTTAAATATAATAAGCAAATAAAGCAAATGCCAAAAAAATTCAGTAATACACTCTTTAAATAGATTAAGAAATGCTCTTCCATACTGTTCTCAAAAGAATTTTAGTTCAAACTCTCGTCATGTCACATTTTAATTATTGAAACATCTCATTTATACTATTCGAAACATGATGGCAGAAGCCCTGCGAGATTTTGGATACACAGTTTATGAGGAAGTTCGTGGTATGGCCACTAATGCGAGAAACAGACGAATATATATCATTGCATTTAAACCCTCTTCTAAAATTGGTATGATATTAGATCCCACAATTCGTTTTGAGACTTATGGTGACCAACCTGAGGACGTTGACTCTGAAAAGAAAGCCATATATATATATACATATATATATAATGAGCCAACAATTGACTACTACAAAGATAAATACCAACTAGATAGTGTAACTGTCACAGGATTGATGATCGGGGCAAGAGGTGCTATACCAGGATTCTTAGCCAAATGTTGGAATTCCTTAGATTTGGACAGGGTGTATCTTTCTAAAATTGCCATCGCTACCATTAGAGGATCAATTTCAATTTTAAGAAACAATATTTACAAAATTTCTACTTTATAGTATGTATACTTCAATTAGGCCTACAATTTGATTTTTTTAAATGCATTTACAAAATGTATTTCATCAATTCCAAAAATTGTCTGTATCACTTCGTCCTTGAGACAATCCTCTAACGAGGAAAATTGTATATAATAATGGTATACGCATTTTCTTAACGATGAACTAGCACGCAAATTGCATCGTATTTATAACATGTATATCAGATATACCCAATAAACCTATTCGTAAATATGACTGTAGGGACGATATCCTCTGTAGACGTCGCAGAGAGCAAGAAACCTTCGCACACGTCCTTGGGGCTTGTCTGTTTGGGGAATCACTGACAAACATTCGGCACCACACTATTCGAAACATGATAGCAGAAGCCTTGCGAGATTATGGATACACAGTTTATGAGGAAATTCATGGTATGGCCACCAATGGGAGTAATAGACGAATAGATATTATTGCATTTAGACCATCTTCTAAAATTGGTATGATATTAGACCCCACAATTCCTTTTGAGACTCATAGCGGCCAATCTGTGGAAGTTGAATTTGAAAAGAAAGCCATATATATGAGCCAACAGTTGACTATTACAAAGATAAATACCAATTAGATAGTATAGCTGTCACAGGATTGATGATCCGGACAAGAGGTACTATACCAGAATTCTTAACTAAATTTTGGAATTTCTTAGAATTGGACAGAGTGTATCTTTCTAAAATTGCCATCGCTGCCATTAGAGGATCAATTGCAATTTTAAGAAACCATCTTTACAACATTTCTACTTGATAGAATATACCTCAATTACAATTTGAAATTTTTTAATGTATTTACAAAATGTATTTCATTAGTTTCGAAAATTAATTGCTGTATCATTTTGTCCTTGTGACAGTCCTCTAATGAGGAAAGTTTTATATAATAAAATAGTGTAGAAAACGTGCATTCTCTTATTCTGCTATTTAAAATTACATATGCCTCTATCCTCTCGCTTCCATCTCTTATCATCCAATTACAATTAGGGTACACGATCGTAGCAGAACCTCCTACTTCACATCCCACAATAGGGCCTCCCATTATTCCAATTCCTGTACAGTAATCTGTTGATAGACTCTTGAATTCCTTATCAAAAGAAATCAGGAACTGCCGGTCATTAATTTCTTCTAAAATAAATTTAAATCTCTCTCTCCTCTCCGCTCTCTCTCCCCTCTCTCTTCTCTCTCTCTCTCTTTTGCAAATGGTTTTCAGTGGATTAATTGATGGTTTCTGATTTTTTTTGCTTAGCTAATAATATTGACTTGATCCATCATAATTTTAGTTTAATTTGTATAAATATTTCCTTGTAATTGTATATGGTTATGTTCTAGTGTAAATATCTTCTGTATTTAATATTTTTTCGCTGGTTGATTTGAGGAGAAGGTATTATGGCCTTAACTCTGCCAGTTTAAATAAATAAGTATTATTATTATTATGATTATTGTTACATTTACACTGGTCAACATGATTTTTGTCTCATGAGTACCAATAGTTGTACTTAATGCAGTTTTTTTTATCGTGTTTCCAAATATGTATTCGGAATTTCTCCATCAACCACAGTTTTTTATTTCAATTTCAATTAATGGATTTAAATAATTATTTTTTTAATAAACGTTTTTTCGTCAATTTGTCCATTGTAAAATAAAACGGGGAACACTTTCATCAGGAGATTTCTGCTATGGAAAAGAGATACCAAGGAAAATGGAATCCTAATATGCTGGCCGATTATTTTGGACAATCAAGAGGGATGCTTCACAGGCGAAATATAGCAGAAAATCGTCATTTCTTACTTCCTATTAGAGTCCGAATTTTCGAATATTGTGTAGTTACGGTCCCGCGCCGTAGCCGAGCGGTTAAGGTAGGAAGCCTTGGCGCAGAGCTACGGGACTTGCGCTGGTTCGAGTCTCCATGGGGAAGACATTTTCTCATGGTATTTCGGCCAGTATGGGACCGGTGCCCACCCAGCATCGTGAGGCAATTGGGTAGCTAACAATAAGTAGCGGCTCCAGGTTGAGGAACCAGCTATAACGACTGGGGGACTCGACATGCTAACCACATGTCACCCCTACACTGGCTGTTGATCATCTACCTCTGTGATTGACACATGTGGATGTGAAGGGCCAGCAGCCGGCTGGTAAAAGGGCAACCGCTGAAAAGTGGAAAGATCCTCAATCGGAATCGGTGTAGTTACGAATGTAGAAAATATTAAAGTGTTTGAAATTATAAATTCCTGTCTGTCGGAAACCTTGCGTGATGGAGAAAAACCGATATCATATTTGAATTCAGGAGAAAAAATACTATCAGAATCATATATTTTTCTTTCTGAGACAAAAAAGTTTATTTTTTGTTGCTCAGTGTTATTATTGCTTTAATAATTTATTATTATTATTATTATTATTATTATTATTATTATTATTATTATTATTATTATTATCGATATCATGAACTACGGTCAAGAAGTAAAGCGGAAGATACCAATGGTAACAGAAGCTTCTAACAAGAAGAGAAACATTTTAGTGGACGTTTGGCAAAAGAATTACGGAAGAGGCTAGTGAAGTGCTTTGCGTTGAGTGTAGTATTGTATGGTGCAGAGATTTGGACATTACGACGGAATGAGGAAAAGCGACTGGAAGCTTTTGAGATGTGGATATGGAGAAAGATTGAGCATATAAAATGGACAGACACAATAAAAAATAAATATGTGCTAGTGAGAAAGCGGGTGAAGAAAGAGCAATGCTGGAACTCATAAAGAAGAGGAAAAGAAATTGTATTGGCCACTGGCCAAGAAGAAACTGCCTGCTGACGGATGTCCTAGAAGGGATGGTGAACGGAAAGAAAGAGGCAGAAAATATATCAGGTGATAGACAATATCAAAATAAATGGTTTTGTATGCGGATACAAAAAAGGAAAACCAAGTTAAGGAAAGAGTGGAGAATGCTGAGTTTGCAGTGAAAGACCTGCTCTTGGGCAGAACACTATGCATGCATGTAAAGACATCATCATGAATTGGATATCGGTTTAAGTGTTTTTGGTCATGCCATCTTTTCTGTTGTCGACCAAGTTTTTTATTGCCTGTAGGTTTGTATTTTAAAGCTAATTTTGGAATTTGGTCTGTTATCATTATTTAATTTTCTCACTGACGTCTGAATTATTTTGTGTCTGCTAAACCTTACAATGGTCTTAGGAAAAATCATATCATTATGCGAATTCTATTTTATTTGTATACTTTTTGTTCATTTTCATTTACATTTCATGTGAAATGAAAATCTTAAGAACCGTTAAGGAAAAACATTATTTGATAAAATACACAACACAAAAATTAGGGACAAATGTCATATTCAAGACATAACCAAATTTATTATAGATAGACGAAAATATTGGAAGAGTCATATAGAAAGAATTGGAAGACAACCGATTTGCAAAAAGAGCAAAAGAAGATAGACCAATGGACGGGAGTAGAGCAAGAGGAAGACCAGCCAAGAGATGGATAGACAGTGAATGCACATCCAATACGTCTTCTCCGAGGAGTGATTTTGGAAATAAACAGGATGAAAATCCTACAAATTATGATTAAGGAGAAGAAGAAGATTGTTCATGGCCCAGTTATGTAAACGTGATTTAATTTCTTTTGTCATCTGTTTGCCAAAGTAACGTTTGCTTATGCCATTCATTTAGTTGTATTTTTACAAACGTATTTTCAATTATTTGCTACTTCCATTTTCTAGAAATGTGAAATTGGATACAGTACTTGTTTCTATTAGGGGGCACGCCGTAGCGTAGTGGTTAAGGCACTGAGCTACAAGCCGGTAGGTCGAGGGTTCAAGTCCCGGTGGGGTCAGGATTTTTAAACTGACCCAAACCTTCTGGCGGCACTATGGCCCTGGGGTTGAACTCAGCCTCTAACAGAAATGAGTACCAGACGCTTGTTCTGGGGGTAAAGGCGGCCGTCACGCAGGTGCTGACAACCCGGCCTGACATCAAGTGCCGATTGGTCCAGAAATAGTGGAGCCCTTACCTCCTACTTGCCCAAGGGCCTCCTGAGGCCTGTAGTTGGGATTACTTTACTTCCTTGTTCTATTATCTACCCATGTAACTGCTTTGAGCTTTCTTCCTTTTTATCCATATCCCCATTGATTTTGTTTTTTAGATTGAGTATTTAAAATCATGTTCTATAGAAATATTTACCGCATATTCCCAATAATTTTGCTTTCAGGTTGAGTTTTCATATCATGTTCATTAGAAATTTTTAATTCATGAACTGGTTTGTTTTTTTAATTCATCCTCATATTTTGCTATTATTGGAAATGAGTACCAGATATTTGTTCTGGGGGTAAAGGCCCGTCACGCAGGGCTGACAACCCGGCTGACATCAAGTGCCGATTGTCCAGAAAAAGTGGGAGCCTTAACCTCCTGCTACCCCAAGGGCCTCTGGGCCTGTTGTGGGATCACTTTACTTTACTTTTATTTTGCTATTATTAATTGGTTATCAGTATACATAATGGTGTGTAGTTTATCTCTGTTGTTTAATTTAATTTATTTTTTATATTATTATTATTATTATTATTATTATAATCATCATCATCATCATCAAAGAGAACATGAAACATAGAATTGAATTGACTAGCAAAATAATATAATCGTAAATTCCATATGGTGGGATAAGCATATTTGGAAAGACACAACAAAATATATTATTAAAACATTGGTGGAATCTGTTGCAATGTATGAAAGTGAGGTATGGACAATCAATAAGTACTACAGGAATAGACTAATTGCTCTAGAAATGGATTTGTTTTATTTATTTGCCAGAAAGTCAAAATTAGAACATGTCACAAATAAGGAAATTAGAAACATAATGGAAGCAGAAGAAAGCATATTTGAAAGAATTGAGGAGAAGAAATTAAAATGGTTAGGACATAGCCTATTTTAAGAATGGAAGATAAGCGATGGCGAAAACTACTACATCAATGGCAACCGACCAGAAAGAAGAAAAGAGGGAGACCAAAGTTAACATGGAAGGAAAACATGAAGACAGTAATACAAATAAAGGGCTAAGCATTGACGATGCCCAAGTTCGTAGGCTTTAGAGGTTTGGCACGGGAAGACTGCAGCAACTGTAAAACCCGAAGATAGATAGAATAGAGATTATTATTATTATTATTATTATTATTATCATCATCATCATCATTATTATCATTATTCGGTTATACTTCCAGTTATATTAAATGGATGCGAAACATAATCTGTTTCGTCAAACGAGGAGGAAAGACTACGAATGAGAATAAGAATCGTAGGAAATGTTTGTACCAAGGAGAGATGAACAGACAGATGAATGGAGAAGACTACATAACAATGAGCTATGCGACCTCCATGGGAAACCATATGTAATAGGAACTGTTAAGTCTCGTAGACTGCGATGGGCGGGACGGTGCCACGAATGGGGAATGAAAGGGGACATGGAAACTTCTTGTAGAAAAACCAGTGGAGAACTACCAGTAGGTAGTCCAAGAAGGAGGTGGTAGATTAACATTAACTATGATTTGAGGGAGGTGAATTATACAGGAATACATTAGCTCAAGATAAGGATGTATGAGAGGTTATATCTGCGCGGCCATGAACCTCCGGTTTGATAGTGTCGGCAAGTTAGTTATATCTGGTTTTAACAATGTTATACTTTTTTTTCCGGCACCAACGATTTTTCTTCATATTTTTAAATCTGTCCGGCTGTAAATAATTGGGTTTTTTAACATTTCACTTTTTTTTCCAATGAACGGGGAGTGAGCCCGTCGCATTAACCCCCAACCTGGAGGATTATCATTATTATTATTATTACTTACTTACTTACTTACTCACTGGCACTATCGAACCCGTTCATGGCAGCACGGACATAAGCTCTCCATACATCCCTATCCTGAGCGAATGCTTTCCAATCATTCCCTGTATAATCTACTTCCCTCAAATCATAGTTAATGTTATTCTCCCACCTCATTCTTGGTCTACCAACTGGGCGTTTTTCCTCTGGCTTTCCTACAAGAAGCTTCCATGCAAGTCTTTCATTCCCCATACGTGCAACATGTCTTGCCCATCGCAGTCTACGAGACTTAACTGTTCTTATTATATCTGGCTTCCTATAAAGACCATGTAGTTCATTGTTATGTAGTCTTCTCCATTCACCTGTATTATTATTATTATTATTATTATTATTATTATTATTATTATGGAGCAAAAAATGTTCAGGAATGGGAGTACCAATTGGAGATGGGTCAACAGATACAATATATACACTGTTATTTACGGATGATCGAATAATAATTGCTCAAGAATATGAAGGCATGGAGTTTATGTTCAGAAAATTATTGGACGAATACGATAACTGGGTTTGCAAATAAATTTACAAACAAACATTTTATATGGGATGTGGAGCCAAAACGGAAGATTTAATATTAGAAGATCAAAAGGGGTATATTAGAGGATGTGAAGAATTTGAGTATCTGGGAATAAAATTAGATGAAGAGGAAAACAAGAAAGTGATATTAAGAACAGAATAAATTAAGCTAGAGCAATAACAGTAATGATGAAAGGAGTCATGGAACAGACATGTTATCACAAGAAATAATTTACAAATATATAGGCCTAATTCAATAGTGAAAAGTAGGCCTACTGTCACATATGGAGCAGAAGTTTGGAAATTCAATAAAAACTTTTGTCGAGGAAATTGATTTATTGAGGAGAGCAGCAAGATGTTAAAAAAAAATAAAAAAATAAATACTGTCATACGAGAAAAATTGAATATTAGATATTCAATAGTAGATTATATAAGGCATAAGCAATTAAATTGGTATGGGCATGTACGAGGAATGCAAGAAGAAAGGTTGCCCAGAAAAAACATTGGAATGGTGTCCACCTGAAAGAAGAAGGAAAGGAAGACCTCGAAACTCGTGGATGCAAGAAATAAGAACTGGAATGAGAATAAGAGGACTGGAGGACATGAAGTGGATGGATAGAGACGAGTGGAGAAGGAAAATAAAACTTTAGGCACAGAAAGATGTGTAAACATTAAAGATCTGCATATAAATAGATAAAACATATTAATATTATTGTTATTATTATTATTGTTATTATTATTATTATTATTATTATTATTAAATTGGATCTCCGAAAGAGACGCATGCACAAGAAAAATAAGAAGAAAAGAAGATAAGAAAAAAAAATCTGCGACTTATTCCCTTGTAGCACTGAATTCTGGAGATGCTGCATAGAAGTGCAAGGTCATATCAAGGCGTGGTCACATCCTCCCCACCCTCTGAGCAAGCTATAAGTTGACACTTAAAAGATAAAAAATGAGCGAATTCCCCGCTATCTCACTAAAGCGGACCACGATCCCGGGACTTCTACTCCCACGTCATACTATGCAGATGCGGGGGAGGACATCTGTTAATAAAGTTTACTGTAATTACATTTACGGTGATCAGACTGCCTCCTCTTAGGAGGTTTAAGGATTCAATCCAAGTCAAGGTCTGTAGATGCATTTTTTGGATTGAAGTATACAGAAGACTGAAACATTAATCTTTAAAATTAGTTATGTAAATAATAAATATAGACATAATAAAAAAAAACTAACTCACTGGCTCTATCGAATCTGTATGTTCATGGCCGCGCTGACATAAGCTTCCATGCATACTTATCCTGAGGTAATGTTTTCGAATCATGCCCTGAATAATTTACTTCCCACAAATCATACCTAGTTTATTCTCTCACCTCATTCTTGGTCTAACAAACGCAGCGTTTTCCCCCTGGTTTTCCTACAAGAAACTTCCATGCCCCTCTTTAATTCCCCATTCGTGCCACATGTCCAGAAGATAATGCAGCTCACTTTTACGAAGTCATCTCAATTCGCCGGTGTGTTCATCTCTCTTTAGTCCAAAAAATTTTTCCAATAACTTTATTCTCAAATTCTTTTCTCCTCCCTCAAAAATAAGCGTCCATGTTTCGCATCCGTATTATTTTATAACATACAATTGTGAAAATATAGACAAGTAGTTAAAATATTTTACTTACCATGAAGGCTGAGGTTAAGTCCATTCTCATGTTCATCAGATTCTGATTCCGACATAATAATATTTGATAAATCAATAAATCTTGAAGAATAACCAGCACTGTATTGAACATTAATAATATAATAATAATCTTCACGTAAAATTTGTTGGAAAGATTAAAAAATACAACCTTCTAAGCTTGAATCCACCCAACTTTTGGAAGCCAAGGAGTACAACTACAGACGTACCCCTTGTCCTCCAAATATAAAAGCTGTTTTTTCTGAGTGATTTTCTAAGACTCCACTATGTGTCAGAACCTGTCAAACTTACACTTGTGCACGGAACAGTTTGTCGTATTAGCTAACAATTTCTGCACTTAACTCATTAAAAAAAAGTCACTTGTACCCCTTCCTTGTCCTCTGACCGCCTCATTTAAGAGATATCCATATTTACAAATGAATAACTCTGATTTTATCCTGAAAAATTCTAATACAATAAAATTAGTTTGCATTTGATTTTTTTTGAGATTATTAGATTAACATGCCTATATAAACATTTATTTATTTATTTATTTATTTATTATTTATTGTAAGACAACACCCTGGTGGACAAGTGATTACCATGCTCGCCTCTGGATCCGTAGTTTGCGAGTCCAAACCCAGCCGGGGCCTATGCATTTTTCAGGAAGTAAAAATCCCTGAATATGGATTACTTCGGAAGATAACAAAAGCCGCGGTCTCACGTCGTACTGTAGATATAACACACGTAAAAGTATGCCTGTTAAATGAGCCCTCAGCTAATTCTGTGCTTCCTTTCACCTCATATTTGAATTGCAATTCTATTCCCTTGGCTGTTAAAGAGCTACGTTAGATAAAACTACTAGCTAATAATAAATAAAGTGAAATAAGCTGAAATCACTTCTGGCATTTGTATATATCAATTTATATTGCACGTAGCCTTTGTTGTTTACATAAAACAAACATAAATGTTGGTATTTCAGTATGTTTACTGCAATCTGTTGTTTACGATATGGTTCCAGATGTTGTTGGGCGTGTTATTCGGATAGTGACCCTCGTGTTAACGTGGGTTCCATGCCACTGCGTGGGAGTACAATGAAGCCATATGCGAGCACCGATTTGGTCACTACATAAAATACAAACTTGTTGTAAGACATAAACACAATCAAATGGAAGCTCGTAAATCCTCTCTCACATTAAATGTAAAATTACAATATTTACCCATATATATATATATATATATATATATATATATATATATATATATTAGGGTTATAACTTGTTGGACTTTTGTAAAAAATATTTCCTGTGCAATGAATGAATGAACTTTTGCTTTAAAACCATTGAAAAAAAAGGCCATTTTACTGGGGCTTCAAGAAAGGTCACCCCCCAAATTAACATTAAATATTGATATATAAATATATTTGGGGGTGACCTTTTCTTGAAGCTCAGTGAAATGAAGGCCCTTTTCAATGGTTTTAAGTAAAAGTTCACACATTCATTGCACAGGAAATATTTTACACCCATTCATTACACAGGAAATATTTTATTTCACAAAAGTCCAAAAAGTTATAACACTAGAGGGTTATAACATTTTGGACTGTTTGTTGAAATAAAAAAAATCCTGTGCAATGAATGAGTGAACTTTTACTTAAAACCATTGAAAAAGACCTTCATTTCATCGAGCTTCAAGAAAAGTCACCCTCAAATCAATATTAAATATTTAATATAAATATAGCCTATTTGGGGGTGACCTTTTCTTGAAGCTCAGTGAAATGAAGGCCTTTTTTAATGGATTTAAGTAAAAGTTCATCCATCCATTACACAGGAAATATTTTATTTCACAAAGTCCAAAAAGTTATAACCCAAATATATATATATAGCCCTACTCAGATTTGAGAAAATAAATGGAAATATGATGGCACATTACATTAACTAGGCCTACACGTATACTTGACACAGGGGTATGATTCAAGAAGGAAAAGTTGTATAGTATTCTGCTGGAATTCGGAATTCCTAAGAAGTTAGACTTAATCGAAAGTGTTTATGTTACAAAGAGTCGGGTGCAGGTGCCAAACAGTTTTTTTTATACATTTGAGATAAACAATGCCCTAAAGGAAGGCGTTATACTAACTCTTCTGTTATGCAGTTTGGTTACTCGGACCAACGGATCTGTGCCCCTATAGCGCTGGCATCGTTCTTAGAAAAGTACACGTCAATACATGTACTCATATCATTTCACCGCATTCCCCTCCCACTACGTCAGAGAGCAGTTATCGAGTAGGGATATTGCCAAACTTCCCCCAGTGTATGGCTATTGAATATTGAATAATGCAAGGTTGGATTCGAGTTGACAACACTGGAGTTGCAGTGCAAGACAGAGAGAGAGAGAGAGAGAGAGAGAGAGGAGGGGGACGGAAGAGGGAGAGAGGAGGAGAGAGGAGAGAAGAGAGAGAG